>PVJS01042185.1:0-17623 GCA_004027185.1 Glis glis | reverse complement strand
AACTTCGTGAGACCCGGTTTCAAAATAAAGTATAAAAAATAGGGCCGGGGGCATAGTGCAGAGGTAGAATGCCCCTGCGTTCAATCCCCGGTACCGCAAAAAAAAAAAAAAAAAGATTTTTAGCAGATTTGAGAGACCTCTTTCTAGACCAAACAGAAAAAATTCATAAGCAATATAGTGTTGTATTCTACTCAGTCTTGTGTGTATGCAATTAATATTACATAATAGATATTATATATAAGACAAAATGATGCTTTATGGAGGTATAAAATTATAGTACAGATGCTACAGTCAAAAAATATACAAGCTTATTTTTCTGGTCCCATTAAAAAGAACCTTTCTACATTTGTGCTGGTATATTTGATACATTTGGTACATTTGCTACATTTGATAGCTGGTGAGCTATCAAAATTTCAATGTAAGTGATGAGGTTCCAGTAGGGTAAAAGTAAGTAGAAGGATATAAAATTATGATTTAATCCAAAATCTCAGAGTTAGGACTGGGGAAGACCATCCCTACTTACTTAGAGAGTGCCTGCAGATGCAGGGTGAGGAAACTAACCTGAGAGATGTAAAAGGAAATATAAGCATTAGTAATGATTTAAAAAAACATGAAGAATACTTTTAGTTTATGTTTTGGGTGACACCCAAATATCCACTGACCAGAATATGAGACAAGTGCCTGACAGGAAGCTGTAGAATATGAAGAGATCTGTGGAGTGTTCTGAGTAGAAGTGCGCTCGCTCATTCACCACGGTGAGAGCACACTCAGCAAGGAGACAAGGTCTGCCATGGAGGATCGGCAGTGACAGGATGAGTGGTCTCTATGAGAAGAGCCCCACACCTGAAGCAATGCTGCTATGGTTTGGGTGTGAAATGTCCCCCAGAAGGCTAATGTGTTGAAAGCATGTCCCCACTGCAACAACATCCAAAGGTGAAATAATCGAATCAGGATTTTAATCTCATCAGTGGATAAATCCATGGAAGGATTAATAATTTGAATAGATCTCTGGGTGGTAATTTAGGCAGGTGGGACATGGCTGGAGAAGGTAGGTCCTAGAGGTGTGGCCTTATGGACTATATCTGTCCTTCATTGCTTCCTGTCACTCTCTGCCTCAGTTGGTCATGGTGTCCTGCCAGCAAGACATTCTGCCTCTGCAAATTGGCTGACCATCGACTGAAACCTCCAAAATACTGAACTCCAATATATTTTTCTTCTAAGAAAAATTTCTGCATTGTTTCTGCCAGGTATTTTGGTCACAGCAATGAGAAAAGCTAATACAAATGCCAAGCATGTGAAAGCTTACAGGCAAATGTATGTAGAAGAACTCAAAGGACTATAGTTTTAATTTCTGTTAAAGTAAAAATGTGGATTGTTTTTAGCTTCTTGCAGAAGCAAAACAAGAAATTTGGAATTTAAAATCTCACCAATTCCAAATTATTAGTGTTACCAAAATTAATTATTTTCCACAATCAGGGTTTCAAATTAAAGTTTACTCAGGTGATATGGAATGAGATAGAGATGGGCAAGTGGTCAGAGGTAAATGTCCTAACGTTCGAACTCGAACAATAATAATTTGGGGGTACATTATTTCTTAGTAAATATTTTAGCACTCTAATTTTCTTTATCACCATGAGATATGATAGAAAGGAGAGGTGCATTTCTCTTTTTTCTTGAAAGAAGCAAAGCCACACTTTTAAGGATAAAGGGACAGCGTCCTACTCAAACAAGTAGACAAGCACAAAAGTTTAGATTTTTGGAGACTAAGAAGCAAATAGTTGGACTATCTCAAATAGAACTGTCCCAGTCTGGCCAAGAATTCTGAGCCATGAGAAGTAGAGAGAGGAGATCTGACTATAAGGAGGGAGAAAGAAGCATCAGGATCTTTGTTCTGGTCAGCATTCTCACAGCCATAACCTAAAGACCTGACCATGTAACTTAAAGGAAAGAAAATTTATTTTCTTACCATTTTGGGTTCAGTCCATGTGAGGCTGGGGACTGAGGATCTCAAGGCATGGCGGTGGGAGGCAGAGGGAGCGCTATGCTCCTTATATTGTGGGCTGTGCTCCTCATATCATGGAGGTCAGAAGCAAGAGAGAGAGCAGGAGAGGAAGAAAAATAAAATCCCCAAGGTAGCACCCCTAGGGACCCACCTCCAGCCACTCCCTACTGGCCTACTGGGTACCACCCAGGTAAGTCCATTACAATGGATTTATCCACCACTGGGATTACAACCCTCAAGACTAGATTATATCTACTCCAAACACTAATTAATGAGCTCTTCAAGGGGCCATTCTATATCTAACCATAAAAATCTTTCACTAGTAGAAGAGAACAGGACCCAGCAAATCATCAGTTGATTGTGTTTAGATGTTGTTATGGATTGGACAAAGACCATCACTCACTTAGAATGTGTTCAAGAACAAGAGAGATCAAGATGTTATATGTTATGAAGCTTATACAATTTACAATGGGAAAATTTTTCAAGAAAAAAGGTTATGAATACAGACAGGTACTAAAATGCATGCTTATACATTATTACCTACATTAAATTGACTATATTATCTACATATTGGTTATATTACTATATATTATAATATGTTATATTAGTATATTATCATATTACTATGTTAACTATATTACCTATATGTATTAATATATATATTTAAAGTTATGAATATAGACATAGATACTAAAACTTAGCCTTTCTCTAGATTCATTTATTAACATTTACTTTATCATTCATAGCTTATAAAAGTTTGTTTCATCTTCAGATTTTTTTGGTAATATGTGTTCTTTTAAGATTATTTTCAAATTTGAGAAGCATATATTAAGCTAGAAGATAATCAGGTACTTCAAGATCATTTTGGTAGTAACTAATTCTAATTAGTCTTAAATTGATAGCATTAATTAACCTGCTCATTATAGGTGTCTGTGACATAGCAGCATTTCATAAAGTTTACAATTAGTATGTTAGTATTTCATGTAAAATCAGTAGGAATTTATAATAGTAATGCGGTACACTCCTTAAATTCACTGCTTTAACATTATCTTAACTTCTTAACATAATCAAATAGGCTCAGAGTGCATACTTTGCTTCAATTTGAAGTAAATTGCTCTTAGTTATTATTTACCATATGATCTAAAATGTTTTGTTATAAATTAATTGTTCATCTGTATATTAATTTTCTAGATTTCTATAACAAATTACCACAAACTTTGTGGCTTAAAACAACAGAAATTTATTCTCTCATACCTCTGGAAGCCAGAAGGCTAAAGTAAGATTGTAGCATTGCACATATCATACATTTGGGGAGAATCCATTTCATGTATCTTCTAGCATCTAGTGGTTTCCAGCTTCTATATTCTGCAACCACGTCACTCCGTTCTCTACCTCTGCCCTCACATCGCCTTCTTCTCCATGTCTGTCTTCAAATTTGTGTCTCTTATAAGACACTTATCACTAGATTCATGACGCCCTCTGAATCATCCAGGATAATCTTCACAGCTTAAGATCCTTATATCTAAAAGACCTTTTTATGGAAGTAAGGTGACATTCATAGGTTTTGGAAATTAGGATGCAGACATAAATTTTGAAGGGACATGGCACAGTCCACAACATTATCAGAATAATCTCTACTAAGTGTATTGTTCATTTTCATATATTTTTATCTTTTATTCTTACCTGCATTTTCTCTTGGTTTTTTCATTGATGAAATAAGAGCAAAGAATGTATACCTCTGTGTCAGAATCTATTGTCATAATAACATGTATAAATCCATTTTGAAACATAGTTGGGCAAAAAGAACCTCCATTCACTGTTTCTCAAGAATGTCTTTCTTAGCTATTTGCTTGTGTTGTTATTTAATGGTTCCTGCTGACCTTTACTAGACTCAGTGTCCTGAGAAACTCAGATTCAGGACATCTGCATTCAGCAGGCTGGTCAAATGGGTGCTGTCAAGTCTGTCATTTCCTATAATAGGAATGATTTGTATCTCCATTTGGTACCATGTCTTTCAACAGGGTATATGGATATTTTCTAATGACAATGGTAGAGACAAAGTAGATTTTAGAAACATACAAAGACTCTTAAGACCTAGGGCCAGAACTTAGAAGCCAGCATACTTACCCATTGTATTGGCCAAAGAAACTCAGGATTCTGGACATTACAAAGAATGTGGAAACAGGGATAAGAAATATGGGAACTTCCATGATATCCACCCATACAGCTTCCTACATTTAAACCAGTATCTCCAACTTCCACCATAGTTTATTTGAATCATTTCAAATTTTATTGTAATTATAATTAGAATACAGCATTCAAAATTCACCAACTCTTTAAATAAGTACATTAGATCTCATTTGTGAAGAAGTTTCTCCTCTGTTTCTGCAAATACATATTTTGGAGGATTTTTTTAATTTTGTTTAAAAGTCACCTTAGAAGGCTTGAACAGCTTCCTTCCTTCCTCTCTCCCTCCCTCCCTTTCTTTCTATCTCTCTCTCTCTCTCTCTCTTTCTTTCTTTCTTCCTTCCTTCCTCCCTTCTTTATTTCTTTCTTTTTTTCTTTCTTTCTCTCTTTCTCTCTATGATAGTTAATCTAATTTGTCAACTTGACTGGATCATGACACACCCAAGATCATGTGACTTTGGGTGTGTCAATGAGACACACCAGATGTAACAGCAGATCAAACAGAAAGTCCTGCTCTAAATGTAGGCAGCAGGGTTCTGATAGGTGCAGGACTTAGATAAAAGAGGGAGAAGCCGCATAGCACGATGCATGATTCTTTCTGAAGAAAACGCATCTGCTCTCATCTGAGATCATCAGCCTCCAGCCCTTTGAACTGAAACTTCACCATCCTTTCTCCAAAGAGTTTCCTGATCTTCACATCTTGGACTGGGACTTAGTGGTTGCTCCGATCCTAAGACTCCAGCTCCTAGACCACTCGACCAGCTACTGGTTCCTCTGACTCTCCACATGCAGTCAGAACTCAGGACTACATTGCTTCAAACTGTAAGCTGATCTGATAAATCCCTTTTTCCATATACTCATTCTGTGAATTCTGTTAGTCTAGTGAACGCTGGCCAATACACTCTCTCTCTTTTTCTCTTTCTCTCTCTTTCTTTCTTTCTTTCTTTCTTTCTTTCTTTCTTTCTTTTTCTTTCTTTTGTTTTTAGAGACAGAGTCTCTCTATGTTGCCCAAACTGGCCTTGAATTCCTGAGTTAAAGCAAGCTCCTGCCTCAGCCTCCAATACACTCTCTCTCTTTCTCTCTTTTTCTTTCTTTCTTTCTTTCTTTCTTTCTTTCTTTCTTTCTTTCTTTCTTCTTTCTTTTGTTTTTAGAGACAGAGTCTCTCTATGTTGCCCAAACTGGCCTTGAATTCCTGAGTTAAAGCAAGCTCCTGCCTCAGCCTCCCAAGTAGCTGGGAATACAGGTAGCATACCACCGAGCCTGCCTTGAACATTTTTATAATGATCATCTTGTTACAATTTATGATGGAGAAAAATCAGTCATTTAATGTTTGAAGCATTCCACATAGGATCCAAATTCCAACAGATAATGTATAATATTGCAAAATACTGAAGTACTTAATAACAGGAAGAAACTATGGAGGAAGCCTTTTTCTCTATTAAGAAAAAAGATGTGAGCTGCACTTGTACTAAATTTTGCAGTGCTTCCCCACCACATTACAGGATGAGTCAGCATAGTGGCTAGTAGTAGGGCTCCTATGCCAGTTCTAGATAACTTCATGCAGATGTGACTACAAACCAAAAAAAAACAATCAAACTAAATTGCTGCTCAACTCAATAACTCAATTTAATCATACCCCAAAAGCAGTTCTGTGAGCACCTAAAACGATTTGACACAAAATAACATGTGATATAGGGGCTGTTGAGAAGATAAGGGTAGGAGCTTATGAATTGTATATAAAATATTTTTCAAAATTAAAACAAAAACATAAGACTAAGTAAACAAATTACTTATGCTTATCCCAAGGATGTTGAAGGGCATGTGCAAGTGTAAGGCCTTGGGTCTTGAGATTCGTTAGCTTTCAGAAAATAACTAAGAGGATTGTTTACATAGGTTAGTCTAGTGTCACAGTGATTAGCCACCAAAGAGATTATTTCTGTGTATTCTGAATCTTTTTTATTTTAAGAAGGAAATAAGATTCACAGTAATAACTGAGGTTGAATTTTTTTTTTTATTCTAATGGTACAAAAATGTTCAGAAAAAGTTTTCTGATTTAAAGATATAAAGCAATGCAGTATTTCTGATACCTAAAGTTATGAAAAATCAATCACATTATCTTTAGTTTTTATTGATAGCCAATATTTCATGATCAATTAAATTATAAAACTGCTGTAAACTGTATCTGATCTTTGGAAATTTGCAAACCATAAAAAGATAGTGACTATATGTGCTTAAATCTGTCTAATCTTTTCTTTCTAACTTATTTGATGTGAATAATTAATATCTTACCCAGTCAATATTCTAAATAACACATATGTCAGAGTAGTAAAGAGGTATTCAGAGTCAGAATATGTTTATTGTCCCTATTATTTATCCAAAACCATTCCTCTTAAACTACATTCAATATCAATATTATATCAGCAAAATAAAATATTGATATATTTGGCAGACTTAAAATTTGCCCTAATATTTGAATTAATTATGCCTGTTTTAAGCATTATACTTTAAAATGAGTAGAGAAAAAGAATCTCCACATTTTCTGATTGCAATTTTATGACTAGCAAGGAGTTCATTTTACTACTTTAATTATTTTTCTAATGATATTTTAAATCCTTTAAAGTTATTGCAACTAAGCAAATTATAGCTAATTAAACCTTTCTTTGGTTTTTAAAACACATATAATAAAGGTTGTCTGAGTGAGCTAGGTTTTTTAATAATGAATCATAATGTGACATCAGTTTTTTACAAAATTGGATTATTTATTGTTCTTTATTGAGTCAAATAAGGCTTTCTTCTGTTCATGACCACCCCCAACCCAAGCTAAAAAAAATGTATTAATATTACTGAATGGCTACTACATGCCGACCTGTGTTTTAAGCACTGGAGTGAGAGAGAGAGAGAGCAATGCAGGTGGACCTGGTTGTGCTGTCATGGGATATATATTCTAACTGGACATGATACAGCATCAAACAAATGAATCTAGTAAAATGTGTTATAATTTTTTATTCATGAAGCATGGTATGAAGAAATAAAAGAAGGTAAAGGTAATAATGTAGAAGGGTAAAATGATTGACAGAGACTCAGACACAGGACAGAACAAGAGTGTGATTTGGATGGTCAGTTAAATTTAATCAGTTGAAGTCTCTCTGAAGAGACTATTGGAATGAAGGCATTAATGATGAAAAGGAGCCAACTGAGTGAAAATCAATGATAGAGGTAGCTGGCAATGGGATATGTTCTAAGAAGAAGCTACAGCATTTGCCAAGGCCCTGACAAGGGAACGAAATAAGCCTATTTGAGTCTCAGAAAAAAAAAAATATATATACATGTTACTGAAACATAACGTGGAGGGAAAGTAGGGCTGGGCATACTGGTGCATGCCTGTAATCCCAGTACTTGGGAGGCTGAGACAGTAGGATCTCATGTTCGAAGGCAGGCTCAGCAACGTAGCAAGGGTCTCAGCAACTTAGCAAGACCTTTTTTCCAAATAAAAAATAAAAATAGGGCTGAAGGTATAGCTCGGAGGTAGAATGCCCCTGGGCTCAATCCCCAACACCACGTGCACACAAAATATACGTATGGGTGGAAATTAGCAAGAAATGAATTGAGAAACAGCAACCTCTGCACCTTGTAAAATGGGCAGATACAATATGACTTAAATAAGTCATTCTCCAATCTGATGAAAACAAAATTTTTATAATTTTTTGATAGAGTATCTCCCATCTCTTAAACCTTTCAATTACTCTGTAATTCAATTTTGGCTTCTATTGCTGTCTATATCATAGTACTCTGTGTTTTGGCTGAGGATCACATCACTCATTTTCGTATTCTTGAAACACCTAATTTGGTATCTTTGTCAAGTATTAGTAATTACTTTTTAGCAGTTACATATTCCAGAGCTATTTATGATGAAACAAATAAAATTCATTTCAAGTAAATTTTTGTGTAATCAACTGGCATGAAATTACTTTTAGCGAGTAGTGATCCAGTGAATAGTTTCCTGGATGCTATTTTCCATTCTTTGTTTACATTAAAGTGTGCTTGGCAGTCATGTATAAAAGACACTAGTAAAACAATATGTAAAGACATGTTAGATATGTTGAACTAGGGAACTTGATCTCATCAAACTTCATTAGCATACTAACTTTTGACATTAAAGCAATTCGAACAAAGTCAGTAAATTCAAGTGGAAACTAACATGTTGCAAATCCTATCATGTTAATTAATGGAAACAGAGTCGTCAATACCACAGAGGTAATATATCAGCTTCACGGAAGTGCAAGGAGCTTGGATTACTGATTTCTAAGGACTTGCTTGCATTTCAGGGCAATGTCAATCAATAATGTGGGAAAGAAACTTTACAGCCCTTGCTACCTCTACTTTTCAATTTTCTTGTCTCAGACCCAAGGGTATGATGATGTAAGAATACTACTGTACTCTTGAAAGAACCCTAGATTGTTATTTGAAAGGTTCTACTATAACATAGTCAGGCTAATAGGTTTATATATGAGATGGTTTAAGTTAAATACAGTCAATAAATGTGGAAAAATTTAAGATGAGAATAATAGGTTTCTTCCCCTCAAGCACTGTAAATATTATTAATATATTCAAATATCTCTAAGTATAGATTTTAGACTCTTCGGCTTCACTGTGCAACATTTTATTACCCAAAAGTTCATAAGACTTTCCTTTTTGCTTCAGTGTGAACAATGCAAAATAAATCACCATTAATAAAATAAAAGGGGAATTATGTGATCCTTGTCTTTCCTTGTGTTAAACAGAAAATGATTTCTGCACATAGATTCTCCAAAGAATAGGAAAGAAAGCAAAAGCTACCTTTAGTTTTGTTGATGTCCTCTCTCTTTAAAATGTTGCATAATGTTAAGCTACCATCAGTCACAAATGATAAAAATAACTTTCAATAGGAACTTGAAAAATGTAAAAAATGAATTTCTAATGGCAAATAGATATTTCTATATGTTTTGTTTGCAGAAAATGAAGCAAATACCATTCTTCTTTAAATTATAAAAATCCTCTACAATGTCAAGTATTCTAAGGAAACATATCTATTTCTAAATATTTACAACTGTGTAAGTCCCATGAAGTCAAGCTGTTTCTTTCTCTTTACTAGTTTGCCTATTTTTGGTTAACTTGAATATATAAGCATAGTTCCATAATTATAGGGTTGGAAAGACTTCATATTCATCAAATGTCTGTTGTCCTTTCATGAGGTTTTCTAATTCCTTCAAGAATCTGATGAAAGCTATGTATCTTCTCAGAATAATGCACTAAGTCCCCCTTACAAACTTCCACCGACAGCTTCAAAGGGTTTAGAGGCTATGATTTTGTTCACTTCCCTGTCTGATATAAAAGGAAAAGCAGCTTTCAACCATGTTTCTAAAGCTTTTAAGAAAAGGTATCTCATAACATCACTTAGTAATGCATTCCAAATGGGTTAAAACCTTTTTAATCAGTACCATATCTCAGAAGAGATCAGAACCCATAAATCAATGCAGACAAAAATCAATTTTCTTTCTTTTCACTGTTCTTGGGTTAATTCAAACAAGTCCAATGATAGTTAAATAACTAAAAGTAAAAATCCCAAGTCAAGATTTTCTTCTTGCCATTTTCATGTGAATGAAACTTTCCCTTTGCACTACTGACACACTGATAAACATTGAAATCACATGATGCATGTTTTATTTCTTAATTGAATTTTATATTGTGGTGATGCATAAAACTAACGTCTGTATTGAGAATTTTCTGTAGTGCACTCAAGGAGATCTGGAGGTAATTCCTGAAACTCCAACTCATAAAGAACTGGAGACTAAAGCAATGACTTTTGCAACAGATTTGAACATCTGCTCTCTGTCAATATTCCCAACATCTAACCAGCTTCGTCCATGTTTTTCTTTATTTCTATCAGAAATGTGAAAGGAAAGGAAATTTGACTTGCCATGCATTCACTATTTGTCTTTACTCTTAGAGACCTTTTCAGCAACAAAAATTCAATGGACGATTATAATAGTTTCTCTAGCCCTTTACAATCCCTTTGTGTGTGTGTGTGTGTGTGTGTGTGGTGCTGGGGATTAAACCCAGGGGTGTTCTACCTCTGAGCTACTGTCCTAGCCTTATTTTATTTTATTTTTATTTTGATACAGGGTCTCACTAAGTTTCTGAGGGCCTCAGTAAGTTGCTGAGGCTGACTCCTAACCTCTGATCCTCCTGTCTCAACTTCCCAAATACTGGGATTATAGGCGTGAGCCACCACGCCCGGCTTCAATCTCTTAATTTTTAACTGTTGGTTTCAAAAGGCACAGATTACTCTGCACATATCCAACATTGTCCTGGAGAGGGCAGTGAGAAAAGACTCAACTATCCTTACTATTGTTGGCAAATATACAAGTAAGAGAGGGTATACATGATATTATATAAAAAGTGAATGAATATATGCCATTATCCTATGCTATTTGGATCATATGTAACTATCACTTTTTTTAAAGATATATGGTGTACTCTAGGATATTTATTATACTTAATTCTACAATTATATGCACATTCCATGTGATTCCACTTAAATCACATTTTAACACATAGTTTAAAATATTTGTGTAAATAATTGTAATAAAATATAATTCATATACTAAAAACACCTGTCTGAAAATGAACCAGGATGATGACACATAGAGAATGTGTCAGACATAGGCTAGTGATTTATTGAGTTGGATCTGATACTACTGAGAGAAATTTGAGAGTATATATCACTTGGTCATGTCTTCAAACATGACAAAATTTTAATTTTCTACCTGTATGCTTCTATCCCTAATTTTTTGCTAAAGGGATCATTGAATGACTACTTAAAGTTTCATTGGAGATTCTTATTACCTTTTTTTATAAAAGGTAAAAATGAAAAGTGATACATAAGAATGATCAAGAAACATCATTTTCCTTTTAAACTATAAAGTGCTGGAACTCCAATTAAAAATGACTGATCAGGTGGCCGGGCATGGTGGCGCACGCTTGTAATCCCGGTACTTTGGGAGGCGGAGACCGGAGACCGGGGGATCCCAGTTCGCGGCTAGCCTCAGCTCTCTCTGTCTATCTCTCTCCCTCTCTGTCTCTCTCTCTCTCCCCTTAGTGAGGCCCTCCGCAACTTCGTGAGACCCGGTTTCAAAATAAAGTATAAAAAATAGGGCCGGGGGTGTAGCTTGGAGGTAGAACGCCCCTGGGTTCAATCCCCGGTACCGCAAAAAAAAAAAAAAAAATGACTGATCAGTCAGCCATGTTTAAATTCTTAGATTCCTGAAATCCACTAAAATGATGACTAATGGAATAAAATGTCATTTAAATTCACAAGGAATAGGGAGCAGACTATAGCCCATGAAAACTATGCATATTGCTTTCCTTTTGTGAAAACTTAAAACTGATTAAAATATGCCTAGTTTCTAGAACATTAAAATTTACTGTTGCATTACATAAAAAGCTAAAGAAATAATTAAACGTACAACCTTCATGAACTGAGATCATAAAATGGCTGCACTTTGGTTCTGAGCTCCCAAAATGGAGCTTCAGAGCCAGTGAGGGATGAGGGTGATGCTCACCCTCCGGTGAGTTTTTAATTGGACCAAACTACAAGAACCACATTATCCTGAAACCTCGCTTGCTCTCATTGCACCTGCAACCGCTGAACAGCAACAATCAATAGGCTTGGAACCCACAGTCAACTACTCACCTCTACCAACCACAATTTGTGCAAAACAACTTGCACAGTTGTGGCTTTTGCCTTGTTAAACTCTGCACTTCTTCTTGCTCCCTCAGAACACTGATCAGTTGCCACCAGAACCCTGTATCTCCACGTATTGCAATTCCTTAAATGATCCTGAATAAATGCCCTATATTCAATCATATTTATTTTGTTTCAGATGTGTTGACATCTTGTTTAAAAGTAATCACAGAGAATGATCTGAACAGTAACTATATGTCCCAAAACTGAGAATGCTGCCTGTGGAGGTCAAAGAAAATTATACTAAAGTATGATGTTTACTTTTTGGGAGAAGTAAAGAAAATGCTATATGTGAAGTAATGATTACTAGAAAAAACATTGTGTGTACATAGCAAAAGTTAGTTTGAAAATCTTGACTTTTGGTACTTCTGAAACAATGAGTGAGAATGTCTAGTTAGAATTTAGAAATCAAGCATTTAGGAGAAAGGCCAGAAAAGGGAAATATTTTGTGTGTGTGTGTGTGTGTGTGTGTGTGTATTGGGGATTGAACCCAAAGGCCTTCTACCTCTGAGCTACACCCTCAGCCCCATTTTACTCTTTTATTTTGAAACAGGGTCTCACTAAGTTGTGGAGGGCCTAAGTTGCTGAGACTGGCTGCAAAACTACAATTGTCCTGTCTCAGCCTCTCAAGTCCTGGGATTATAAGCATGTGCCACCATGCCTGGCTAAGGGAAATAAATTTAACAAGCACATATTATAGTTGGAAGCAGAAGCCAGTAAAAAAGGGAACCAACTAGCACAGCAGAGAATGAGCCCCCTAAGCATCTAAGTGTAGAAATCTATGACTCAGTGTTCTCAAATATTTAGGGAAAATTAAATAGGATACAGAAAAAAAATTTAGTGACTAAAAAATGCAAAAATTTAATGTGAATGACCATTGCATTATACATCTGTATAAAATGTCAACATGTAATTATTGGAAAGTACAAATATTTAAACATGAACACAAGGATCAGATTTTCTGCATTTGAAACAACTTTGGGCAGTATTTTTTTTTAATTCTGTAAGCCTCAGTTTCCTCATTTGTAAATTGGGAATAATAATGGGGTCACCTGTTTGTGGCAAGGACTGAGTGTGATACTCCAATGGTTGATACATAACTGGACTCAGACTGTTAGAAATTATTAGTAATTTTGGTTAGTGGAAAGAAAGAGTAAAAGAAATGAATTTGCCATTTTGGGATGCTTGGTTGTAATTTCTTTAAAAAAAAAAAAGCCTAGACACTGTAGTCAATCTCTATTTATTTTCTTCAACCTGGGCAAGTCTCTCTGTGCAAATAACAATAACATTTACCCAACACAGTTATAAAAATCAATGAGAAAAATACTAAATAGTGCTTGTAAATATTTAAGGTTCAAAATTTTATTAATGTTCAGAACCTTATTATTATTATTATTATTATTATTATTATAAAAATGATTTTCTTTGATGAATTTCTTTGAGGTTTTTTAAACAATGTTTAAAAATATATATGATTCTTAAGATATAATTTCAAAATAGGAAAAAAATCTAAGGACTATAGGAACAACATCGGCTACCATGACATTCAAAGACAGACCATTTTTTTTTTTCAATTTCATTAATCCACCTAAAATATAGTGTGTAAAATTATTGTACTGTGGAATGTTGTGCTGTGATATTTAAGCTTGCTTTGATTATAGGTTAAAATATATGGGAATATCCACTCGTCAACTTGGGAGATCACAGATCATTTATTTTCATATCCTTGACATTTTTGCATTATATTTTCATTTGAATGCTTATGAGTTCTGTGATAGGAAGTAAATATTCATCCTTTTAGAAAGAAGAATTAATACTCAAGAAAACGGCTCTTTAGAAGATATGTAATACTAAGGTTAAGCAATATAAGCTCCTCACAATTTCCTTACTTTATTTGAATAACAACAACAACAACAATGAAACAAGAGAAATGTCAAGGATAACTTCATGTTTATTCACCGATACATGTAATAAACTACATCAGGAACTGGGGAGTACAATTAAGGTACAAGTAGAGAAAATAATGCAAAATATAAATATATCTGTGAATGCACAAAATAACTCTTAAAAAATTACTGGGTTGTTATTTTTTTAACAAAATACAGTACCTTACTGGCATCTAATGATTCTCACATGCTCAGCCTTCCCTCTACAGAAATTCTGATCCAATTATTTCCTGAAGTATACAAATAAATGTCACTCTATCAGAGGGTGAGTTCCCATGTATGCCGTTAGGAATTCTAGGTCAGCATCAACCATATGCATTAATTTACTCTTACAATTGCTAAAATATCACTGTAGTTATTGTGACAAAGTGGTATATTCTGTAATAACAAAAACAACTTCTCCCCCTGATAAAGCAGCAAGAAACCAGGAGGTATGTATTATACAGTGCTTCAGAACATTGGCCCCAAAGCCAGAGCAGTGTCTTTAGGTTTAACTCTGCCACTTATTAATTGTGTGACATCAGACAAATGTTCTAATCTCCCTTCACCTTGTTTTTTCCATTTGTAAAGTGAAAATATTTATAGCTACCTATACCAGTAATGCAGGTCTTAGGACAAGTATGAGTTAATACACATCTAGCACTGAGAAACAGTGGCTAGAAAAGAACAAGCACACAATAAGCATTGCCAATTAGTCATCTAAACACATGTATGTGTTGGCAGGCTTTAAAGCCCGTACATTTTTGTGAGTGAGGTTTTCAATGGTATACCAATAATCTTCCTTTCATAAAATATCCCCATAATGCTATGAATTATTAAATTTCTGAACTGCCAAAGTTAATGTATATTCTGCAGGGGTACCTCCAGCTCATAATGTGAAAATTTTGGAGCAAGTTGATAAATAAATTTTTATATATTTTCAATTTTTTATAGCTATAAACATATAATACTATCATTCATATATAAAGGATAAGTTATTTGATGTTTTTAAAGCAACATGGCAGGAAATGAGACAGTAGAAATATTTTGCATGGACCTCGGTGGCCTCTGCACCAGGTACCAGAACCCAGTGTCCCCACACATTACCTCGGCAGCCTCTGTGACTGCTCCGGGCCTCGGATTCCCCCTGCTGCATCACCTTGGTGTACTCTGCACCCGCCCCACGCCTCGGCATCACCCCGAAAGCCTCTGCGCCACCTCCGTGGCCTCTGCGCCAGGTACCACGTTCCCACGCATCACTTGGCAGCTTCTGCGCCTACCCCTGGCCTTGGATTCCTCCCCTCTTCACCCCGGCAGCCTCTTCACCCGCCATAGGCCTTGGCATCACCTCGGCGGCCTCTAAACCCACTCCAGGCCTTGGCTTCACCTCGGCGGCCTTTGTGCCAGGTACCAGAGCTCGATGTCCCCGCAAGTCACCTCAGCAGCCTCTGCACTCGCCCTG
The DNA here is from genome assembly GCA_004027185.1 of Glis glis. Taxonomy (NCBI): domain Eukaryota; kingdom Metazoa; phylum Chordata; class Mammalia; order Rodentia; family Gliridae; genus Glis; species Glis glis. The sequence goes on along the minus strand of PVJS01042185.1, from coordinate 2,264 downwards.
GACCTCAGCGTTACCCCAGCAGCCTCTGTGCCCACCCCAGGCCTTGGCATCACCTCGGTGACCTCTGCGCCAGGTACCAGCCCCCGGCGTCCCAGCACGTCACCTCGGCAGCATCTGCACCTGCCCTGGCCCTCAGCGTCACCTCGGCGATCTCTGCGCCAGGTACCAGGCCTCGGTGTCTGCCCCCACGCATCACCCCGGCGGTATCTGCGCCTGCCCGGGGCTCGGCGTCCCCCCCCCCGCCTCGCCGGGTCTGCCAGCCCAGCCTCAGACCCTGGTGACCTACTGCACGTCCCAGGTGGCCTTCCATGCCCTGCCTTGGACTCCAGCGCACCCACCAGAGACTAAGAGTCTGCACCTCTCTCCCCCATGCGGGAGCCTCTGTGCCATGCTTCAGAGCCCGGATACCCTACGGCGCTGCCACCCAAGACCCTGTGACTCTCTGGGTTGACTCTGAGTCAGGACACACCATGGCGCTGACACCTGAGATCTAGGAGCACACGCTCCCCCCTGAGACCCACGTGTGATCCTCTGAGCCGCATCACAGAGCCTGTGCACACTTAGGCACCACTTCTCAATACCTGGAGTCTGCACCTCCCACGGGCCCATTTGAAATCCTCAGCACAGCGCATCAGAGCCCGGGCACCCAACGGCGACATTGTCCGAGACCCAGAACACATGTGCATCCCTAGGGGCCCGGGCGAACCCCAGCACCTGTGCCTCAGAAACAGGGCACCTGTTGGTTGCCCGCAACCAACACTGCGCCTCAAAGTGCTCCTCACGTGACAACACCCGAGCCCCGGACCCTGCGTACCCCTCCACACACAATACCATGCCCCAGCCAACCGGACAAGAGGGATCCATAGCCTGCAGCATACTGACCCAATTGGGACTACAGGAGCCATCAAGAGGTCTCATACACAGAAAGGAAAATGATGCAGAGGCAACAGGAACACAAAATGAAAAACACCAAAAATGCAAGAATGAAAAACAGTGAGGAAACAAGAAACACCCACAATACATCAACAAGTGAGATCACTGACTCTGACCTGCAGGAAATGCAAGATGGAGAATTCCAAATTTTGATCTTCAGAATGATGAAAGACCTCAAAGTAAGCATAGCGGAGATGAAGGAGGAAGGTGAGGCTCTAAGGAAGAATCAGAAAGAAACTCTGAACAAAGTGAAGGAATCAATAAACGAATTAAAGACTGCAATAGAAACCAACTCTAGTAGGCTCAACCACATGGGAAATAGGATATCACTCCTGGAAGACAGCTCATTCAAAACTGAGAGCACAGTCAATGATATACAGAAGACATTACAACAACACACCCTGGCCATTCAAGAAATACAAAACAATGAAAGGTGTCCTAATCTAAGGATAAAAGGCATTGAAGAAGGTTTAGAAGCAAAGACCAAGGGTATAAGAAACCTCTTCAAAGAAATAATTTCAGAGAATTTTCCGAACATAGAGAAAGATTTGGACATACACATACAGGAGACATATAGAACACCCTTAAGACAGGACCAAAGAAGGACCTCCCCTCACCACGTAATAATTAAAATGACTAACATAGAGGCCAAAGAAAGAAGCCTAAAAGCAGTAAGAACAAAAGAACATGTGACATACAGGGGCAAAACAATAAAAATCACCCCAGACTTCTCAACTCAAGTCAGGAATGCCAGGAGGGATTGTTACGAAGTACTATGGACCCTGGAAGAAAACAACTTCCAACCAAGACTGAAATATCCAGCAAAGCTATCATTTAAAATTGATGGAGAAATAAAAATGTTCCATGATAAACACACATTTAAAGAATTCATGAGGACCAAGCCAACACTAGAGAAAATCCTGAAAGAAATAAACCACAAAGAAGGAAAAACAAGCAATTTTCAGAACCATGGGAGAGGTGAACTCCACCAGGTAAGCAACTAAACAAGGAGATTTGTCACCACAGCAAATAGAAAATAAAACTCAAAATGATAGGAAACAAAAATCATCTCTATAACATTGAATGTCAAAGGACTCACCTCCCCAATTAAAATGCACAGACTGGCAATGTGGATCAAAAGGCATAACCCAACTTTATGCTGTCTACAAGAAACTCACCTTCTAGCCAAAGATACTCATATGCTAAAGGTAAAAGGATGGAAAAAGATATACCATTCAAACGGAGATCGAAAACAAGCAGGGGTAGCAACGCTTATATCAGACAAAACAGACTTTAAGCTAAAACACATCAGAAGAGACAAAGAGGGTCAC
>PVJS01042184.1:0-17624 GCA_004027185.1 Glis glis | reverse complement strand
CAGATGGTTTTCCAGCCGAATTCTACAAAACCTTTACAGAAGAACTAAAACCAATACTTCACAAACTATTCTGTGAAATTGAAAGAGATGGAATTCTTCCAAATTCCTTTTATGAGGCCAACATCACATTAATACCAAAGCCAAATAAAGACACTTCAAGAAAAGAGAATTACAGACCAATATCATTAATGAACATAGACGCAAAAATTATAAATAAAATACTGGCCATGCACATTCAAAACCATATTGAGAAAATCGTACATCATGACCAAGTTGGTTTCATCCCAGGAAAGCAAGGCTGGTTCAACATACGCAAAACAATACATGTTATTCATCATATAAATCGAACTAAAAACAAGAATCACATGCTCATTTCAATAGATGTGGAAAAAGCATTTGACAAAATTCAACACCCATTCATGCTAGGAACTCTACAGAAAATCGGAATAGAAGGAACATACCTCAACATCATTAAATCAATATATAAGAAACCCAAAGCCAACATCATATTGAACGGGGGAAAATTGCCAGAATTCCCCTTAAAAACAGGAACAAGACAAGGTTGCCCACTATCACCACTCCTTTTCAATATAGTCCTCGAAACTCTTGCCAGAGCAATAAGACAAGAGAAGAATATCAAAGGAATTCAAATAGGAAAAGAAGAATTAAAATTATCTTTATTTGCAGATGACATGATCCTATATCTAGAACACCCAGAGAACTCAACCAGAAATCTACTAGAGCTGATCAATAAATTCAGCAAAGTAGCTGGATATAAGATCAACCTAAAAAAATCAGTAGCTTTCATATATGCCAACCATGAATCCACTGAGAAAGAAATCCAGAAAACAATTCCATTCACAACAACTTCAAAACCAATCAAATACCTAGGAATAAACTTAACCAAAGAGGTAAAAGACCTCTACAATGAAAATTATAGAACACTGAAGAAAGAAATCGAAGAAGATCTTAGAAGATGGAAAGATCTCCTCTTTTCATAGATGTTAACATTTGAGTCATGGAATGGATGAAACGTGGCGTGGTATGAGTGAAATGAGTGCCTGGTGGATAACACATAGGTGCGGATCAGGTTGACTTTGACTTACGTGTGGGATGAAGAGATAGAGATGTCTAGGAAGAGGTTTGAAGCTCGGGAGAGAAACCCAGAGTGTAGCTGCAAATCTTGGTGTGTCAGCCTGCACGTGAATGTGTGCAGAGGATGCACGGGGCCAGGAGAATGTGTCAGCAGGGTCTCCCAACCGTGGCACCATTGATAATTCCACGTTGTTGCAGGCTGTATCCATCATAGGATATTTAGCAGCATCCTGGTCTCTCCCCCTAGATCCCACCACACAACCCCACCCCACCAAACTGTCTGTGAACATTGTCAAGGGTCCTCCATTTCCACCCCACCCCCTTCTCTGTAGAGATCTACCCATATAAGAGGGAGACAGAAAGGAGAGGAGCGGACCAAGGTGACACTAATGTTTAAGATGTACTTAAGTAAGGACACACAGAAAGATGAGAAAAAATTGGGTATTGTTTAAAGAATGCAGCGCCATCATAGTTTGTGAAATTGTGAGCCAAATAAACCTTTCCTCCTCTACATTGTTCTTGTCACATAATTTGGTCACAGCAATGCAAAGCTGATGAACACATGTACCTAGCTGTTTTTTTCCTATTTTTTACTTTTGTGCATTTCACATGGCCTGAGTCCTTTTATCTTGCAGACCCTGTTCAGGCAGTGCTGTATTTTAGTTAGCAGTATAGGCTTTGCACCAGACTATCAGGGGTCATAGCCTAACTTTGACCCTGCCTGCATGATCCCAGCACTCTCTGTCTGCGTGACCTTCAGTGCTCTTTAGCCGTATGGCCTGGATCTATGATCCATGCACCAGATTCTCATTTCTTCTTCTTCCCTCCCTCTCATTTCTTCACTCTCCCTCTCACTTCTTTGCTCTCCCTCCCCAACCACTTCCTTTCACAAACATTTATTGATAGCCAAGCCAATTGGGAAGGGGAAACCTTTACAAATGATGATACCAAGGAATGTATTACCAAGAATTGTCATAAATACTGTGAAAGAAAATTGCTTCTGATATTATCGAAAATATATTAATCCCCTACCCACAAAAAACCTACATTCAAGCAACATGATGGCCCTTCAGGGATGATTTGCTGGAGGACCACGTTTCACATGATGCCTCTGTTGTTGAATGTCAGAGGCTGCATGTCATGGGTAAGAGGAGGCTTTGGAGATGGATTGCCCTACGGATGAGTTTTGTAACCTTGGCTAAGCTCCTCAGTGTTATCTGCTAAATTGGAATAATACCATCCACCTAATAGGATTGTTGAAGGAAATAAATGAGACAATTCAAAAGTGCTTACACCAGCCCCTAGAGTGTAGTCAGTGCCCTGTAAGTGCTGTGCAACAGGAAGAGTCTTAGACCACACAGCCAAGGTGTGGGGCTGGGAATAGGCAGCAGGCAGGGAACAACTTAAACACCAGGAACAGTGCTGAGTGTGAGCGGAGCCCATGTGATGAGACTCCTCATACAGACAGTGAACCAGGACAGGATGCTCAAAGCAAAAGAGAGTGATGAGCCAGGAGAGCAGGGAGGAGGACCCATCAAGATAGGCAAAGGCCCTGCTGGGCTGCACTAGGTGCAGCAACAGCATCAACAGGACTTGGTATGTAGGAGTGAGGTCAGAAGTCAGCCTGGGACAGTTTAGCCATGAGGCAGGGGAGATCACACAGGTGGGCAGCCTATAATATAAGCATATCCCAGGGAGGAACAAAACACAGGGCAGTGGATTAAGGGCACAGCAGCAATAGGAAGAAAGATTGCGTTATGATAAATTTAGTAGGAAAGGGCCACATTTCAGATCTAGCAGGTAATTTCCATCTGGGGAGCTGAAGATAAGGACACCTGAATCAGCATGGTTCAGCTGGTGCTGCATTGTCAGGACTTCCAGCTGGGGAAGGAGAGGAAGCATTCAAAAGATGTGAGGCCAGGCAGAAGCAGCCAGGCTGGGAGGACCTGCAGGGATCCAAAGGGCCACAAGACTTAAAGAGCAGGAGAGAGAGAGAGAGAGAGAGAGAGAGAGAGAGAGAGGAGAGAACAGGATTCAGGTAGTTGGAAGACTTGAGGCTGTCTTACCATGGGAGGGGGACTGTCTGGGAACAAAGACTCAGCCAGCTTTGTGACACCAAGTCCGAGCAAAATGGCCATGTAAGCTAAGTGTTTGACATGTAAGCTAAGTGCTGGTGGTGCAATAAAAAGACATAGGGGACACAGGTCCTGTTATGTCTGCTTTTCAGATGACCAGAAATGCTTAATGTTTTGCTGAAGGGCACACAGTCAGAAAGTGGTAAGGCCAACACTTGACCCTGGGTCTCCAGGATCCTGTTCAGGGCTCTTTCTTTTTGGCACACTGGTGTTCTCTAGGATTTGCCAGCTGGACCTCCTAATGCAGAGCCAACATCTCCACCTCTTGACAGACTTACAGTAAATCAAGAGGGCGCCCTGCAAAGGGAGTTCTTGGTTAAAATTCTACTTTTCTAGATGTGTGGTCTGGGCACATATTTTACCTGTTTAAGCCTTGTCTTCCTTTTGTCCCTCATATAGCTGTAGCTAGATAGCCAGCTAGGACCTAAGTCCTACGAGGGCAGCCTTCTGTCCTGTCCGCGTCTCCATTTCCAGCACCAGCGCCTAGAACAGCGCCCAGTCATCCACCATCAGTCAAATTCACCTCAGGCTACTGTTTCCCAATATGACCACTAGATGGCAGCAAAGGAAAGCACGTCCCAAGGGCCTCTGGGTTCCAGCGTTCTCTGTGTGGGAAAATGGACAGCTTTGATGCCACCTGAACTTCCTGGGCTGTGGGCCTGTTCAGAGCTTAATTATCGAAGTGGCCTGGACCTGCTCAGGTCTGAGGGGACAGCATGTTTTATGGGGTACTTTCTGGCTTCCATCTAAGTAAGCTTTACAAACTTCCACAAAGAATCTAGGGTCTTGGATCCTAAATCATCCCTACTGGGACACCAGAGTTAGGGATGAGAAGGCAGGGTGGGGTGTGGGCTCTATGCTGGAATTATAAATGTCTAAAGATATATCATGTATTTATATAGCAATTGATTAGGAATCTACACTATTATCTCATTTTGAAACAGGTGTTATGATTGCCGGCTTCATCAGGTTTCAACTTGAACCTTGCCTCCCCAGAGACGACAGCCCCATTTAAAGTAGCCCTTACTTTCTTGCACACATCTTCAAAGCTCTTGCCATCCTTAGAAGTAATCTTTCTAATTCTGTAAGTGGGTTTTGTGTGTCTGTGGTCTCCTAGTCACTAGGATGTCAGGGACAGTGTGAATCCTGTTTTCTGATGTGTCTCCAGGGGTAGAACGAGGTCTGACCTACGGGTAACTGCTTGGATGAGAACTGATGCATGCTGAGCACATGTCCCCATTTCCTAGTTACAATCTCACTCATGATACCCCTGAACTTTATGTTGCATGGATTGCACTGCTATTTGGGGAGGAAGGTATTTGTTAACTGTCCTGCTCCTCGGGGATCTGAAATAGCAACAGGTGAGAGCACACCTTTCCCCTGTTCATCTGAAAGAGCACACCTGTCTTGTCTGGTCCTCTGACCTGGTTTCTTACAGAGTGCCTGGTCCCCGAGGTGATCAAAAGGTTTGGGATGAACATGAGGCACAGAGACCAGACATCAGGGCATGTGGGTAAAGGGCAGAGCCAGGATGAAGCCCACCCTTCTCTTCCTAGTCAATAATCTTTCCCCATCCTTGGCAGTGCTGGGGAGTGGATAGGCACCCACCCACACACCTGTGCAGGTGACTCTAAGGTGCCTGCTCTCACCTGTCTTGGGAGCTCAGCGGGCTGCATCTGGTTAGCGGTAGCTGTGAACATGGTGCCAACCTAGAGGGAAGTTGAGGCACATGGAGTGTGGGGGCAGAGTTCATTCGAGCCAAGGAAAGGACGGCCACCTGGGAATCACCAGTTCTAGTTGTCCAGAATTAGTGCTGTGAAATGGCATGTGGGGGTCTGGTTTTATAGATTAAAAAATATTGGGGGAGGGAGTGGGGGGATGGGAGCCGGGGGGAACTCACTAAGTGCTGCGTGCATGTGTGTCCCTATCACTGTGAACTACATTATGACGTGAGACTATAATGTATCAATAAAAGTATATTAAAAAGAAATATTCTAAATATATTTTAAGAACTATTAAACTTTTCACTATATAGAAAAGAAGAAGAAGAAGAAGAAGAAGAAGAAGAAGAAGAAGAAGAAGAAGAATAGGAGGAGGAGGAGGAGTGACAGCAAACTGGTTGTTACAATTGCATGGTCAACAAGCACAGCATGGTGGTCAATTCCTTGTTGCTCACTGATGTTACCCATTCCAGGTGAGAACTGTGAGTAGTAAGAGCAAGACATTCTCCAAGTTATTTTTTACTCGAATGTCTACAAAGAACTAATTCAAAGCAGTTAAAGATTAACCAGGTCATGAAACACTGGAATCAGAAGGGTGTGACTGACTATTGTCCTACAACCCCGTCCACCAGGCATAAGAGGAGTTTCTTTTTTCTATGTCTTCATTAACATCACATCAATTTGAACTAACACCTTCTGAGGGAGGGCTTGCTAGTCTCTTTCTAGTATGTGGGAAGCAAGGTCAGGGTGGGGGAAAGGAATGCATACCCACAATGCCTTGCAGCTTAGGAAAGGCGGAGGCACCTTGGAACTGGGGATTCTGCCCTCCTCTGAAGGCAGCTGCGACCCGAGACACAGGAGATAAACAGAAGGGTTATGACTTCTGCTGAGTCTTTCTTCTTGGTTCCTCTTGCTAGAAATGGATTTTAGGGGAGCCACAAATAAAAACTCATGAAATTGAAAGTAACTTGGCAAGGCAATTTACTGCAGCACAGAAGGGTGCCAGCACACTGGGCCGGCAGTCCGCTCAGCCTTTTATTCCATAACGCGAACGCCACTACGCCGCTCCCCGTTGGCTGGAGTATGGCTTTTATAATTTAATCTGGTTTAGCTAGTTTTCACTGGGTAGATTTTACAAAAGGAGAAACATGAAACCAGTACATCCGGGAGTGGAACATATAGACACGGGTACAAAAGTTACAAAATTGACACCTAAGCTATAGTCACAAAATGGAAGCCTGCCAGTTTCTCCATGATCTTGTAATTTAGGTAGAAAAGATCGCTTTCCTTCTTTTACTCCTCCTGTGCCTCTTCACCTCCTCTCAGTCCTGTCATCTGCAATTCTGGCCTCCAGTGATGACCCAAATCATCTCGTCTTGCAGGCATTATCACGATCCTGCGCTTCCTGAAATCGGTAGTTGTATACATACTTGAAATAGCTTTCCTCTCCTGTCTCCCTCTCTGTCTCCCTTTTTTTGTGCTCTTCAGAAGAGCCCTACAAGAGCCAATTTCCAGCCTCCTTCAGGGCGGGAGCTTAACTCTAGGCTCTCCTTTCCCTGGGAGCCCCCTTTCTTCTCCCCCTGTGGGAGCTCAGCTTCTGGGGCAGATCCCAGGGGCGGATCCTGGCCTCCCCTCTGGCACCAGCACTGTGAGTTTGGAACTCATGGCATTTCCTCTTTGGGCCTTGGAGTCCTGCCAGGTGGCCCCCATGCTACTCTGGCAACTCTTCAACGCTCACCAAAACAAATGGAGAAATTAAAACGAGGCCAGCCAGGAGTGAATCTAATGAGCAAGGGAGAGGCTGTAATCCAAGCCCGAGGCTGGAGCTGAATGGGATTGTGAGATCTTTAAGCAGCAGAGAAAATCAACGCTCTGAGTAGAGCAAAAAAACAGTGGCGCCCAGAGGCCCTGGGCTCTCCCAGGCGCCATCCCCTTTTGTCTGAAGGGGTTCTGTAGACCCTCAGGCCTGGGAGAGGGCAGCCTGGGGGCTCCAGAGGACCAGGGTGGGGGTGAGCTGATCTATGGACCTTTTTACAGCCATCCCCACCCCCCCGCCCAGGGTGACTGACCCCTTTGATGACATTTGGGGTCCAATTTTCCCTGGTTGTGGTGGAAAGCCGCACAGAATGTGTGGACCACTGTGTCATCCCTGTCCTCATTAAGCTGTCCCCATAAGGAAAGGGGCTGCCACCGAAGCAAGAGTTCAGGACTTGAGCTGGGCGATGGTTTGCTAGCTGGCAGCGTTATGTAGCACGGTGGAGAAGCCCCTTTTCTGCTCCTTTCTTACAGTTCCTGGAGTTGGTAAAGGGAATCAGGACTTCCTCCCTGTTTTTCTCCTTGTCACTCTGTCCTTCTGTGCTGGTTCCAGGGTTTCCACTGGCTGGAGGACGAGGAGGCTCCATCTCGGTTGAAGCTGCTTTTGAAACTCAACTCTTATTAGCAGGTAGTGAGCCAGGGGCCACTGTCAGCTGCTAAGAGAGTGGCATGTTGGTTCCTCTGCTGCTACAGGTGTGTGTGTGTATGTGTGTGTGTGTGTGTGTGTGTGTGTGTGTGTGTGTGCACTCATGCTTGTGTGCATATATGTGTGTGTTGACAAAGACTCTCCTTGGCCAAGCTTTAGGTTCTTTTGCAGCCAGAAGAGCAGGGAGCAGCCCTGGTAAAGGAGGCCGCCTAGAGAGATAGAGCAGTGTGGGGTCCCACAGGAGGTGAAGGCTTTGGTCTTCTTGGGGCATGGAGGGAGGGGGTGTTGGAGAGGTGGCAGGAGAGCAGCAGGGGTTCAGGGAAGCTCTGGAAGGGCTCTTGGGGAGTTCAGGCTGTATTTTCTGAGAAGGTGGATCAGAATCCTGGGATATTTCAAAACAATTGCATATGAAAAAATTCGATTTGTAGTACTGATAGGCTTTTGATTGAATGGGTCTCAGACTCAGTGAAGAAATAAACAACAGAGAGGCCAGCACACGGAGAACGTCTTTGGCTCATTTACATGACCCTGGAAAGGGCTCTTGGCTTGGGGTAGGAAGGCAGAAGAGGAGCAGTCGTAGGAGCAGTCATAGCAGCTGTTGCTCCTCGGGTGGACAGGTGGGAGTCACGGCAGCTCCCACTGGGCCTGCTGACCCGTCTCACTGTGCTGCAGGCGGAGCTCTCCAGGTGTCCAGGGGCGGCTTCCTGCTCTTCTCCTCCTCAGCTCTGTAGAGGTCCCGTGAGTCCCCAGGAGTAGCTTCCAGACTCAAGGTCTGGCTTCTCTCTTTCCTGGACGAGGTGGAACAAACATTCAGGGCCTTCATGCCCGTGGTAAAACAGGGGCGGTAGTCTCTCCACGTGTGTTTTTTAGGAATCGTATGAGATATTTACACAAAGGACCATCTCTGTGTTTGGCCAAGAGCAGACACAGGAAAAGTATTACTCCTTTCTCTCCAGCTCTGTGCTTTGGAAATATCTGGGGGTTAGCGAATGAATGAATGGAGTAAATGAAGACCTGATGCAGGGCTGTTCAGAGGTATTGGTGCCTTCTTTCATGCAACAGGGACCCAAGGCAGTTTCTTTGTCTGGAGTGCCTGCAAAATGGTTATCGGGTAAGGGAGTAAGGGAGTGTGTTGTTCCTGTGCCTCTCCATTGTTATTATGGGATGCAGAGAGCTCAGCAGAGGCATCTCCCGAATCTCTTAACTGCCTGGAGCTACTTAGCTTGCCAGAGACCTTGGCTGACACCAGGCTGAGTAAGTGCCCATAGCCCGTTCAATTATTGCTGCAAAGATCCTAGGAGGGAAAAGGTCAGAACTGTTGGAGTGCGTCGCTGGGCTGCTGCAGTGTGCCTCCGACTACTGCTTGCGGGTCTCTAAGCCATGGTTTTAAGCCATATATATATATATATATATATATATATATATATATATATTTGAAGAGAGAGGAGAGAGAGAGAGAGAGAGAATGAATGAGGGGAGGATGTGTGGAGAGAGATATTAATCCAATTAATCAAAGTCCCTGCTAGAGGTTCGCCTTTCCTCTAACATGGGCCCATTGCTGGGTTCTGCAGTTGGGGGTCTCCTAAGCCTAAGCCTGGAAGGCCTAGTTATGTGTAGAGAAGTGTCCTTCCTCCAGCAGGAAGCACAGATGCAGGACGATCATATCAACAACTACATACTGAGCCTTTGTCCTGTGCAAGGCACACAGCTGATTGCTTTTGCACACCATTCTCGTTAAATCTCTGCAAGAGGTTTCGGTGGTGAGCACTGTGTCCATTTCTACTGGACTGATGAAGACATGGAGACTGAGAGTCATTCAGTCCCTGGTCTCAGATCACTCATCTTGGTGTCAGCTGAGGTCTCTGGCAGAATTTGGATTCCAGCCAGTCAGCCGGACTGTGTTCTTTGTGTTAAACGGCCCTGTTAGCCCTCTGCACAGCCTGGCAGTGGCTATGGGCCTCAGCAGTATGTTAGCCAGACCTTGGTAGTGGCTCCTGTCTGCCACCAGCACGGACTGTATCCTTTTTTTGTGTGTGTGTGGCACTGGGGATTGAACCCAGGGGCATTCTACCTCCGAGCTACACCCCCAGCCCTATATTTTTATTCTTTATTTTGAAACGGTCTCACTAAGTTGCAGAGGGCCTCACCAAGTAGCTGAGGCTGGGCACGAACCCGGATCCTCCCATCTCAGCTTCCCAAGTACTGGGATTACAAGCGTGCGCCACCACGCCCAGTTTATGGACTGTATCCTTCTAGGGGAGGCCCAGGACTGCACACTCAGAAGGACTTCCCTTCTGGTCATGTACACCCATAATGAAATCTCTATGTTAGGCCTAGACATGTAATAGCCAACTGGGGCCAGAGACTTAATGCCAGTGAGAAAGACTGGCTGGGGTAGGAGGTGGACTGTGGCCCATGGCTGAGCTCCTCCTTCCTCCAAGAGGACAGCGCTTTCCAGCTCTGGGCAATGGCTGCACTGTGAGCATGCAGACTATGCCATTAGATTGTCTCAGTGTTTTACTTTATTTTCATTGACAAATAAAAACCGTATGTGTTTATGGTGTACGGCATGATGTTTGGAAACAGGCATACAATGTACAATGGCTAAATTGAGCTAATTAGCAAATGCATGATCCCACATACTAATTTTTTTGGTGATGTGAATATTAAAAATCTTTCTTAGCAATTTTCAAGTATTCAACCATAGCCACCATGTTGTACAACAAATCTCTTGAACTTATTTCTGCTATCTAACTAAAATATCACATCCTTTGTTCAACATTTCCCCAGTCCCCCATCTTCCCTCTCTTCAGTCCCTGGTAACCACCATTCTACTCTCTGCTTCCATGAATTTGAATTTTTTAGATTCCATATATTAATGAGATCATGTGGTATTTGTCCTTCTCTCTCTTTCTTTTCTTTTTTTTTGATACTGGGGATTGAACTCAGGGGCATTCTACCTCTGAGCTACCCCCCACCTGTTTTTTTTTTTTTTGAAACAGAGTCTTGCTAAATTGCCGAGGCTGGCCTCAAACTTGTAATCTTCCTGTCTCAACCTCCCAAGTGCTGGGATTACAGGTGTGTGCCACCATTCCCAGCTTGTCCTTCTATTTCTGGTTCATCCATGTTGTCACAAATGGGATTGCCTACATTTTTAAGAGAAGCCAGAGAAGCTGGGCATGGTGGCACATGCTTGTAATCCCAGTACTTGGGAGGCTGAGACAGGAGGATCGTAGGTTCATGGCCAGCCTCAGCTACTTAGTGAGGCCCTCCACAACTTAGTGAGACCCAGTTTCAAAATAAAGAATAAAAAATAGGGCTGGGGATGTAGCTTAGAGGTAGAATGCCCCTGGGTTCAATCCCCAGTACCGCAAAAAAAAAAAAGAGAAGCCAGAAATATAGATTTTGATGTAAAATCTTCCAATGTTTTAAATGTCATATAGCTACTCAATTAAAAAAATCTGCCTTCTTCCCAAATAAAGAATTCCAGCTGAGTAGACTTAAAGTCAGGGGTTTGAGGAGAAGAAACCAGCCTATGTGTTATGGGATCTTAATCAGGGATAACTCAGGTACGTGCATGTATGTGTGTACGTGTATATTTGTGTGCACACACGAGTGTGTGAGTGCAGATATGGTGGTCAGGGGTCAAGAGCAGGAGAAAGGAGAAGGGGGAAGAATGGTTGGAGAACTTACAAGACAAACCTTAGCTGAGTTAGGATCTAATGAATTATTCTTACCTGACTGGCCACAGTAGGCTTGCAGAGAAGATGAGCTTTTTTTTTTTTTTTTTTTTTTTTTTTCAGAGCATTAGACTGGAGTGCTCACAGGATATACAGGTGGGATTGCCCAGAAACTAGTTAGATATCAAGTTTATTTAGATTTGGGAATTATCAGCAGAGGTAGTGCTTGATGCCATGGGGAGCATGAATGTTATTAGCAGCAAGGTGAGTGTTCCATGGAGGAGGGAGCAATTGGTTGGAGCAACTCCCCAAAGGCCAGGTGTTAATGATGTTGATGTCTCTCCAGCTTGGCTCTTCCATTGGGCTCGGACTCACACATCCAGATGTGTACCATGCAGCTCAAACCTACTTGTCCAAAAGCAAACTTGTGATCATCCACCAAACCTGCTCCTCCTTGTTTGCATCTCAGTAAGTGGCCCCTTGTCTTTCTGATCCCTCAGGCCCCAAACCTTGAAGTCATCTGGGCTTCTTCTCTTCCATATCTTGCGTCCAGTCCATCCTCAAATATTGCCAGTTCAGTATTTGCATATCTAGAGAGACCCAGAATCTGAGACCACTTTTCACCTCCCCCATAGTTACTGCCCTGGGGTCCAAGCGCATTCAATTCTCACTAGGTTATTGGCTCCCCCAACTCATCTCTCTGCTCCCACCCATACCCTTATTGCTGGATCACAACATGGTAGAGAGATGGTTGATGCAAAAAATACAAATCAAAACAGAGAGACTCCTCTGCCAAGGATTTCCATTCTCATCCAAAGGAAACTCCGTAGTAACAGGACAGCCAAGCAGAAACCAGTGCTGAGGGCGAGAAGGTATGGTGAGGTGGGCCAGTCTCTTCATGGCCTGAATGCTGAGAGCTTTGTTTCAAAACTTGGCATTTGCCAGTCCCCCCACCTCTCATACCTTTTCTAAGAACAATTCAACAATCCTAAAGACAAGTCACCCAACAAAAGGAGCTTTGTTACTTTCAGCCAAGAAGATATTTATTTCAGCAGGAGCTTGGTATCCAGAAAGCCAAGTATGAGCTTGAGGAGTTTTCTGAGGACAGTCAGGGTCTCCCTGCTGTCTGCACACTCCTCGGGGGCCATTTGTCCTGCAGCCACTGAGTACTATCAAGAGAGAGCACCATGCTCACAGGATGGCAGCCAAGGGACAGTGTCCCAAGGGCTCATAACCTGGGTGCCTTCAATAGTTTCTTTGGTCATTTTGGCAAGATAGACGGCTGTCACTCAAAAGGTCCCTTGGCCAATTGTTCATTGTTGGTTCCAGGCACATGACAAGACTGCCCTTCCCATTGCTAATAATGACCATCCCTTGCTGTTGGCAATGAAAAAATATTCAGAGGTGAAATAGTTGAATCAGGGCTCTTCTCTCTGATTAAGTCCATTGGTGGGTAAATCCATTGGTGGATTATTAATTTGAATGGACTTGCTGGGTGGTAACATAGACAGGTGGGGTGTGGCTGGAGGAGGTAGGTCACTGGGGGCATGGCCTTGGGGACTGTATTTGTCCCTGGTCCTTTCCTCTGGGTCTCTGTCTCTGCTTCTTGGTTGCTATGAGCTGAGTAACTGTCCTCTGCCATTCCTGTCACCATGATGGTTCTGCCTTGGAGCCAGCCGACTATGAACTGAACCTCTGATACTGTGAGCCAAATAAACGTTTCTTCCTCTACATTATTCTTGTCAGATATTTTGGTCACTGATGTAAAAGCTGACTGAACCACTTGGTGACAGTGCAGGTAGCTAGTGGTGAGACTCTGGTTGCTAGGAAAAGGCTGATGTTGGCAGCTGTCATTTACAGTAATCATTGGTCTTACAAATGGGGATAGGAGGGAAGGAGTTAAGAAAACTAATAAGAAAAGGTTTCCAATGAACAGCTTATCTCTAACTTTCTTCTATTACTGAAATGCTTGGACTGGGAAGCAGCATCACTTTCTTGGTTATAAAAGAAGAGCAATAATAATCTCTTCTTATGGCTGATGCCCAGTCTGCATATGTGCGTGGGAGAATGTATGTGAGTGTGTAGGTGTGTGTTTGTATGCGTGCATGTGAGTGTGTGTGAATGCATTGTGTACATGAGTGCGTGTGCATGAGAGTGTGTGTGCATGAATGTGTGCACACCCTGGGAGCTAGGCTGATGCTTAACCTTAGAAACAGGCCTTGTGGGATTCCACAGGGAAGTGGGTAGGGCCATGCTCTTGAGGGATGTGGTGAGAGTATAGAATGAATTGCTTTGCTTAGCTGTTTCTAAAAATCTTCTGTGCAAGAAGAGATGTCCCTAATGCAAGAGCGTGTGCATTTTCAGTTCTGTGGACAATGAAAGGAGTATGGCATGTAACAAAAAGAGCTGGGAATTTTGTCATACTTATAGGTGGGATCAGCATTCTCTCTGTAAAAGAAACTTTGTTTGGATAATTACCTTGTCAAGTACCTGAGAATTAAAGATTTGATATTGTCTGCAACTTAAGCAAAAGAACAAAAAATGGCTTGTCAGGGCTGCTCCTGGTCACCTCTCTGACCTCGTATCACACCACACTCACTTTCCTTACCTCTATTCCTGCTACAGACCATGCATGGTCCCACTACAGGGCCGTAGCACTTGCTGCTTACCCTTCATGGAAAAACTTCCCATGTTCTTGGATAGGCAGATAAATATTGTCAAAATGGTCATACTACCAAAAGCAATCTACGGATTCAATGCAATTTCTATCAAAATACCAATGTCATTCTTCACAGAGCTAAAAAATAGTCATAAAATTCATATGGAAGAACAAAACACTCAGAATACCAAAGCAACTCTGAGCAATAAGAACCATGAGGGAGGTATCACAATACCTGATTTTGAATTCTACAACAGAGCTATAATAATAAAAACAGCATGGTACTGGCCCCAAAACAAGACACATAGACAAATGGAGTAGAATAGAAGATATAGATACAAATACTCACACCTATAGCCAGTTGATTTTTAATATACATTTATTGGTGCATTGTAATCACACATCATAATGAAGTTCACAGTGATAGAGACATACATGCACATAGCAGTTCGTGACCTTCCCCCCTGGATTCCACCCCAGTCCCCCCCATTTCCTGTACATGTTATTCAGATTGCCATTGATAATTTCATATATGTATATAGCATCAATGGAAGTGTTTCCTTCAAGTCTCTATCCCTCTCCCTCCCCCACTCTCCTAGACTCCCTCCATCACTCCACCGGAGTTTCTCTTTCTTTATCTGGAGTCCCTCTTGTATCCCAGTCTCTCCCTAGCTTCCACATATGAGAGAAAACATATGAAAACATAATTACTTTCTGTGACTGGCTAAACTCACTTAACATAATGTTCTCCAGTTCCATCCATTTTCCTGCAAATGACATGGTTTTGTTCTTTATTAGCCAGTTGGTTTTTGACAAAGGTGCCAAAAACATACAATGGAGAAAAGACATACTTTTCAACAAATGGTGCTAGGAAAACTGGATATCCATATGCCAAGGAATAAAATTAGACCCCTATCTCTCACTCTGCACACTAGTCAATATGGGTCAAAGACCCCAAAATTATACCAGAAACGTTGCAATTACTAGAAGAAAACATAGGACCAAGTCTCCAACATATAGGTACTGGTAGGTACATGTAGGTACTGCCTCAGTAAGACCCCAGAGCTCAGGAAATAAAACTAAGAACCAATGAATAGGATGACATCAAATTAAAAAACTTCTGTGCAGCAAAGGAAACAAGAGTATGAAGAGAGAATCTACAGAATGTGAGAAAATCTTTGTCAGCTACTCCTCAGATAGAGGAATAATATCTAGACTATACAAAGAACTAAAAAAAAAACTTAACACTAAAAAAACCAAATGACCCAATCAAAACATGGACAATTGAAATGAATAGACACTTCTCAAAGAAGACAAACAAATGGCCAACAAATATATGAAAAGATGTTCAATCTCATTAGCAATCAGGAAATTGCAAATCAAAACTATACTGAGATGCCATCTAACAGCAGTTAGAATGGCAATCATCAATACAAACAATAAATGCAGCAAGGATGTGGGGAAATGGGAAGTCTTATACAATGTGGGTGGGATTGTAATTTAATATAATCACAATTAGTTTCCTCAAAAGACTAGCCATGGAACCACCATAGCTATACTGTTCCTTGATATCTTTCCAAAAGAATTAAAGTCAGAACACTATAGTGATATATGCATACCCGTGTTTTAAATTTTTTATTTGTGGTACTGGGGATTGAACTCAGGGTCATTCTACCTCTGAGCTTCACCCCCAGCCCAATTTTATTTTATTTTGAAACAGGGTCTCACTAAGTTGCTGAGGCTGGGCTCAAGCCCACAATCCTCCTGTCTCAGATTTCTTACTACTAGGATTACAAGTGTGCGCCACCACACCCAGTTCATACCTAAGTTTATAAGAGCACAAATCAGAATAGCCAAATTATAGAAACAACCTAGGTGTCTGTCAACAGATGAATGGATAAGGAATGTATTGTATACACACATGGAGTTTTACTCAGCCATAAAGAACAAAATTATGTCATTTTCAGGCAATTGGAAAGAATTATACTAAGTGAGATCAGCCAGTCTCAGAAAGTCAAGTGTCCTCTGTTTTCTCTCTTATGTGGAAGCTAGAGAGAAAAGAGGAAGCATAAGGGACTTTAGATAAATGAGGAGAGAGATCAGTAGAATACTGGGAGGGATTGTGTGAAGGAGGTGGGGAGGGGAAGAAGGAGGCTTGAGGAAGAAAACAGTTCAAATAATGCTATTTCCATATAAGAAGGTACCACTAACATGTACAGGGAGGGAGGAGAGGGGAGTGGGGAGGGATGCTGAAGGAAATACACCAAGTGCTGTATCACTTTGAAGTTCACTGTGATGTATAATTACAATTCATCAATAAAATTTAAAAATAAATAAATGTGAAGAGGACCTTATGGGGCAATTATGATGAAAGCTTCCTTCCCCTGAGCCCCATAGATGTTAATAAGGTACCCTATGGTGTCTTAGGGAACAGTGGATTTTTCTTTCTTTCTCTCTCTCTCTCTCTCTCTCTCTCTTTCATTCCTGTACTGGGGATTGAACCCAGGGGCATTCTACCTCCAAGCTACACTCCCAGCCCAATTTTATTTCTTATTTGGAAACAGGGTCTCACTAGGTTGATGAGAGTCTCACTATTTGCTGAGGCTGTTCTTGAATCTGCAATCCTTCTGTCTCAGCCTTCCAAGTACTGGGATTACAGGCATGTGCTACCACGCCTGGCTCAGTGTTTTGTTTTCATGGTGTGAGTGATATGTTACCATTCTTTAGACATCAATCTTTTTTTTTTTTTGCGGTACTGGGGATTGAACCCAGGGGCATTTTACCTTTGAGCTACACCCCCAGCCCAATTTTTTTATTCTCTATTTTTTATTTATTTTTAAAATTATTTTTAAACATGTTTTCATTGGTGCATTGTAGTCTCACATCACAGTGAATATCTATTTGATGTTAATATACATGCACACAGCTATTAGTATCCCCTCCACCTCCCCCCACCCATATGAAGTACAGAGAATGATGATGGTATATTTTCACATGTACACATTGTTTATGATAGTAATTCCACTAATTCACTTCTTTCTTGCCCTTCCCCTTCCCTTGTACCACTTCCCTTGCCCCATTGAGGGTTCTCCACTATCAACCGGAGTCCCTTGTGTGTCCCCACTACTCCCTAGGTTGCACATATTAATGAAAACATATGTCCATTTTTTTTTGTAATTGGCTGATCTTGCTTAACATAATGTTCTCCAGATCCTTCCATTTTCTTACAAATGATGTTATTTTGTTCTTCTTTATTGCTGAGTAGAATTCCATTGTGTGTATTTCCCACAATTTTGTAATCCACTCATCTGTTGATGGACACTTAAGTTGGTTCCATAATTTGGCCACTATGAATTGTGCTGCTATGAACATGGGTATGCATATATTACTGTAGTTTTATAGTTTCAATCCCTTTGGTATGATACCCAATAGTGGTACAGCCCGGTCATATGGTGGATCCATTCCCAGTTTTCTGAGGAATCTCTACACTGATCTCCATAGTGGTTGAACTAGTTTGCAATCCCACCAACAGTGTAGAAGAGTCCCAATTTCCCCACATCCTCGCCAACACTTGTTGTTGCTTGACTTAATGATTGCCATTCTAATTGGGGTTAGATGAAATCTTAGAGTAGTTTTGATTTGCATCTCCCTGATTGCTAATGATGTTGAACATTTTTTCATGTATCTATTGGCCATTTGTATCTCTTCTTTCATGAAGTGTCTATTCATTTCAGTTGCCCACTTCTTGATTGGATTATTTATTTTCTTAGTGTAAAGCCTTTTTTTTTTTTTGCGGTACCAGGGATTGAACCCAGGGGCGTTCTACCTCTGCGCCACACCCCCGGCCCTATTTTTTATACTTTATTTTGAAAC
>PVJS01042183.1:0-17625 GCA_004027185.1 Glis glis | reverse complement strand
AGAATGCCCCTGGGTTCAATCCCCAGTACCAAAAAAAAAAAAAAAAAAACAAGTCTGGATGTATGGCTCAGTGGTAGAGTGCTTGCCTAGCACATGTGAGTGCCTGGGTTTGATCACCAGCACATGGGGAAAAAAAAATGTTTGGGACGGTGAGAAGAGTAAGAAAGGTGAAAGGAAAGAAAGAAAGTTAAACTAATTTCTTGACTACATAGACAGTCAAGATCACCATATGGTCGAGAAGTAAACCAAAGCCGGGCGTGGTGGCACACGCCTGTAATCCCAGTACTTAGCGAGACCCTGTTTCGAAATTTAAAAAAAAAATTTTTAAAGGGCTCAGAGGTAGACTTCCCTGGGTTCAATCCCCAATACCACAAAAAAGGGGAGATTCCTGAAATTAAAAGCATGATTTTTTTTTTGGTACTGGGGATTGATGAAGGGCATTCTACCCCCAAGCTACCCTCCAGCCCGCCCCTTTTTTTTTTTTTTTGGAAACAGTCTCACTAAGTTGCTGAGAGTCTCTGAGGCTGGCCTTGAACCTGTGATCCGTCTGTCTGGCCTCTCAAGTATTACAAGGATTACAGGCCTCCAAGGATTACAGGCCTGCATCACCACACCCACCAAAAGCATGAATTTAAATGTCTGGCCTTGTTAACCGGACAAGGAAGGGAGTGTAGGAAAGGGACAACCCCAAGACAGGCAAATTGAAGCTCAGTGTTCTCTGTGCCCCTCAGTAACCTCGGAGGCCATTGTTCTGTTGCAGCAGACCTGCGTTTGTGACACATAGCTCCTCTGACTGGTCCTTGGTTTTCTTATCTGTAAAATCTTATTATTATCAAGTTATGTTGAAATTTCACTTTCATAAGTATGTATGTGGGTCATTACTGTTGAAGATGATAGAAAATCACCTTCGAGAGAAAATCCACAAACATAGTAAAAGAAAAGCTTTACCGCTTCCAGAGTAGCTCTCAGTTATCTGAGAACTTGCTCACAGTGGGATGCCTTCATCCAGCAGGGATGCTTGGTAATGGATAATTCCAGACTCTCTGCTCTCCCTAGCTTCCCTGGGCAGCTGCTTGGTTGCAGCGAAGCCCTTAGAAGTCAGCAGAAGAAAACTAACATCTCTGGTCTCCTTGCACGTGCATGGCTTTTACTCCAGAAATCTGTTTTGCTCACCCTCCCAGTCCTCTGCTTTGCCTCCCAAATCCTTGCCAGGGATTGAACCCAGGGGTGTTCTACCTCTGAGCCACACCCCCAGCCCTATTTTATTTATTTTTTTATTTTGAAACAGGGTCTCACTAAATAGCTGAGAGTCTCACTAAGTTGCTGAGGCTTGCCTAGAACCTGCGATCCTCCTGTCTCAGCTTCCCAAGTACTGGGATTACAGGTGTGTGCCACCATACCTGGCGCTTATGTGTTTGTTTGTTTTTTAAATCTCTCTTCCTAGGATCATAAAATTCTCATTAATTTTACTTGGAGCTCCTGGAGAGAACCATCTCTATTATCATTATTAAAGCAGAAAAGAGGCCAAGTACCAAGAACTCCTAAACAGATAACTATACCATGTCTCAATCTTTTTTTTTTTTTTTGCGGTACCGGGGATTGAACCCAGGGGCATTCTACCTCCGAGCTACACCCCTGGCCGTATTTTTTATACTTTATTTTGAAACCGGGTCTCACGAAGTTGTGGAGGGCCTCACTAAGTAGCTGAGGCTGACCACGAACCCAG
The DNA here is from genome assembly GCA_004027185.1 of Glis glis. NCBI lineage: Eukaryota > Metazoa > Chordata > Mammalia > Rodentia > Gliridae > Glis > Glis glis. Next base: position 15,899 of record PVJS01042183.1, on the reverse strand, counting down.
ATTCTCCGGTCTCCGCCTCCCAAGTACTACGATTACAAACGTGCGCCACCACACCCGGCCCTATATCATGTCTCAAGACAAGCACAATATGATGAAGTTGCCTCCTGGTTTTTTTTTTGTGTGTGTGGTACTGGGAATTAAACTCAGGGGCATTCTACCTCCAAGCTACACCCCAGCCCTATTTTTATTTCTTATTTGGAAACAGGGTCTCACTAGGTTGATGAGAGTCTCACTACTTGCTGAGGCTGTCCTCGAACCTGCAATCCTCCTGTCTCAGCCTCCCAAGGACTGGGATTACAAGCATGCGCCACCACGCCCCGCTTTTCCTCCTGTTTTAAACGCCGAGCCCCTTTTACACCTACCCCGGGCAGGACCCACAAACCTCTGGCAGCCCCGGGCCCCTGCATCGCTCCTGATTTTCCTCCCGTTGGCAGTCTGGGGAGGCATGTAAAACGTCAGCCCTTGTGGCCAATAAAGCACAGCAGACAACAGCCTGCACAACGCAGCTTCTTCTCATCCCCTTTCTGCTCCCCTGTATTAAAGGCTGTCCTTTTCCTAAGCCCAGCAGAAAAGCTTAGGCGAGTGTTGGGGTTCAGCCACCTTCAAAGGGACTCAGTCAAGTGACTCAGAGCCCTCTCAGCTCCCCACGGGAAATTCCTGCCATCTTGTCAGCCAGGAGGCTTCCTGACACAGGCACGGGACATCTGTTATATGTTGCTAGGCTGAAAGACTTCAGCATCTTTGCTCTTCTGCTTGAGAAAAACAAAAAGCCAGGCACAGCGGCACGCACCTAGGGTCCCAACCACTCTGTGGGCTGAGGCAGGAGGATCATTTGAGCCAGGAGTGGAGGCCAGCCTGGTCAACATGGCGAGACCCCATCTCAGAGAAGAAAAGAAAGAAAAACCCAGCACACTGGGGCACATCTAAAATCCCAGTACTTGGGAGACTGATCACAGGTTCAAGGCCAGCCTCAGCAACTTAGCAAGACCTTATTTTAAAATAAAAGACAATGAGCCAGGTGTGGTGGCGCACGCTTGTAATCCCAGTACTTTGGGAGGCGGAGACCAGAGGATCCGGATTCGCGGCCAGCCTCAGCTCTCTCTCTCTCTCTCTTTCTCTCCCTGTCTCTCTCTACCTAGTGAGGCCCTCCGCAACTTCGTGAGACCCGGTTTCAAAATAAAGTATAAAAAAATAGGGCCAGGGGTGTAGCGCGGAGGTAGAACGCCCCTGGGTTCAATCCCCGGTACCGCAAAAAAATAAAAAAAATAAAAGACAAGCATGTATGCCATTGTCAACATGATTTACATTATGATGTGAGACTATAATACACCAGTAAAAGCACATTAAAAATAATAATAAGCCAGGCATGGTGGCACACACTTGTAATCCCAATACTTGGGAGGCTGAGACTGGAGGATCCGGGTTCTCAGCCAGCCTCAGCTACTTAATGAGGCCCTCCACAACTTCGTGAGACCCTGTTTCAAAATAAAGATTAAAAAATAGGGCTGGGGTGTAGCCCGGAGGTAGAATGCCCCTGGGTTCAATCCTCGGCACCTCAAAAAAAAAAAAATAATAATAATAATAATAATAAAAGACAAATCAAGCGTGGTGGTGCATGCTTGTAATCCCAGTACTTGGGAGGCTGAGACAGGAGGATCCGGGTTCGTAGCCAGCCTCAGCTACTTAGTGAGGTTCTCTGCAACTTAGTGAGACCCTGTTTCCAAATAAAGAATAAAAAATAGGGCTGGGGTATAGCTCGGAGGTAGAATGCCCATGGGTTCAATCCCCAGTACCGCAAAAAAAAAAAAAGACTAGGAAGGAAATCACCATACCACCCAGCCATACCACTCCTTGGTATCTTTCCAAAAGAATATTCACCATACTATAGTGATACACACATACCCAAAAAAAAACTGCAAAAAATAAAATATAAAAATATAAAAAGGGCTGGGCATGTAGCTCAGTGGTAGTATGCCCCTGGGTTTAATTTCCAGTATGAAAAAAAGAAAGAGGAAGGAAATAAAAAACATTGTGAGTAAAATCTGTTGATTATTCTAAGTCTACTTTTCTGTGAGACATACCAGGCACTGTGGAGTCTGCGGTGGTATCCCCAGTACCACAAAACAAAAACCCAAGGGACTAGGGGTATGGTTCAGTGGTAGAGCACTTGTCTAGCATGCTTCAGAGGCACGGTAACACACACACACACGCACACACACACACACACACACACACACACACACACACCACACTGATGCTCATAAAGCATTCAGTCCTACATAGGGTGAAGGCGGTTCTCAGTGGGGCACCTTAGGTTCCCCTAAGGGTGGTTTTTTTCTTTTAAGGTACCAGGGATTGAACCCAGGGGCGTTCTACCTCCGAGCTACACCTCCGGCCCTATTTTTTATACTTTATTTTGAAACCGGGTCTCACAAAGTTGCGGAGGGCCTCACTAAGTAGCTGAGGCTGGCTGCGAACATGGATCCTCCAGTCTCCGCCTTCCAAGTACTGGGATTACAAGTGTGCGCCACCACGTCCGGCTCCCTAAGCGTGTTTGCTGTGCTTATTGTAATCAGGACCCCATAGGTTCCTATAGGTGGAGCTCCTAGAAGCCATTCCCCAGAAAAGACAGATAATGGAGGTCCAGGATAGCGAACAGTCCAGTGCAGGATCCCTGTGCCACCATGTCAGGCATTCAGTTTCAGGGCCTGATTCCAGGTCCCCGGGGCCTCGCACAGGTACTAAGCCAGCTAACTGTGAGCAGGTGAGAAAATCCAATCCAGATTTCTCCAGGGCTTAATTTGTTCTCAGGGTTGTGGCTACTACATTTCACCCTTTTACCTTACAGACTGACCAGATTAGGAGACAGTCTGGGCAAGCTGCCCGGCAGACATCGCCCTGTGCACACACGCGGTGCCACAGAGTGGTCTCTGAAGGCATTTGTACCATATCACTTTTCTTTTAATTGTGCTGCTCTTTATTTGTAGTAGATAATTAAGTAGGAATTAAGAAAGCAAAAATGAATGTTTTGACTCGGTCTTTTGCCTCTTACAGCAACATTAGTAAAATCTCTGATTCTTTGCATTGAGAAATGCTACCTTTTATTTTTATAAAAAAAATTACCCAACTCATTCTGTCCCCCAGCCCATCTGTGTTCACCTGCTGTTCTTGCTGTGCTCCGTTTTTTAAAAGCTCATTCTAAAATTACATGAAAGCAACCCCATTTTGATGAAATTAGAATTCTGGTGGGAAAGGCTTACCACAAGACTGTGGAGAGAAGTCCAGCAAGACTTTCCTATTTTATTTCAACCTCTCTCCATTCAACCTACAATCTGGTTGGCGATATAATTACCTCCCTGGAGCAGGTCTACGTCTCTCCCCAGGAGAAATAACAAACTCCAAAACAGTCTCCTGTTTCGGAGATGCTGCAGATGAGGAACGTTTTGATCTTCATGTATTAGCATGTGGCTTTTAATCTTTCTGGAGCTCCTGACAGAAAATTCCTTTATGCTTTATATAAGCCTAAAATATTAGACACACTATTTGCTTCTGCCATCCGTGGATATGTTTCTCTTTCCCTTTTCCCTTCCCCCACATCACTAGTCATCAGGTCCTGCTGATTTGAACTCCTACATATTTCTCAAAGCTGTCTCCTTAGCATGCCTTATTGATTACACGACTCCACCAACATCGGCACTGTCCCAGTTTAGGCGATCTTTTCTTGTCTAGATCAGTATCATGGGCTTCATAAACAGGGATCAATAAATGAACGAATGAATCAGGCTGAATGAATCAACCTGGACAACTTAGTGAGACCCTATATTAAAAAAAAAGATTTATCTTGCATCTGGGTCCTAATGGTATCTATCTAAAATGCAAATCTTTGATAATCACCATAGTATAAAAAAATCTTTCAACCCGGGTATGGTGGCGCATGCCTGTAATCCCCGTACTTGGGAGGGCGAGACAGGAGGATCCCAGGTTCTCGGCCAGCCTCAGCTACTTAGTGAGGACCTCTGCAACTTAGTGACACCCTGCTTCAAAATAAAAAAAATAAAAAATAGGATTGGGGGTGTAGCTTGGAGGTAGAATGCCCCTGGGTTCAATCTCCAGTACCGCAAAAAAAAAAAAAAAAAAAAATCTTTCAGATGGCTCCCAGGCCAGACACCAGTTGCCTCCCCAGGCCATCTCTCACCCTGCCTCGCTCACGGCCCACCTGTTTCTGTACATCTCCCACTCCCAGACTATAGGCACCACAAATATACCCTTCTTTGCTGCATAAACCTATACTTGTCCTTCAAGACTCATACTTTCTCCTTGGAAATCTTTCCCCCACTTCCTGGAAGCAATAGATTTATTTTTCTTTTCTTTTTTGGTCCTGGGGATTGAACCCAGGGGCATTCTACCTCCAAGCTCCACCCCCAGCCCTATTTTTTGTTCTTTATTTTGAAACAGGGTCTCACTAAGTTGCGGAGGGCCTCACTAAGTAGCTGAGGCTGGCCGCAAACCTGGATCCTCCACCTCCCAAGTACTGGGATTACAAGCATGCACCACCATGCCCGGCCCTTTTTTTTTTGAAACAGGTACTCACTAAGTTGCTGAGGCTGGCCTGGAACCTGTGATCCTCCTGTCTCAGCCTCCCAAGTACTGGGATTATGGGCGTACACTGCCAAGCCCGGTTTGCAATCGATTCTTTCTTGCTCCTGGTTTTTGTAATGACATAAGCCATTCAGACCCCATCACATGCCCCACGCTTCCCTCTCTGCCGCTCCACAAGTCTTCCTCAGAGGATCTATCAGGACTTAGTTGCAGATCCAAAGTGGGGAGCTGCAGGCTTTTTTTCTTTGGGTTGAAGCTGGAAAACTAATCTATGCTAAACACAAAAATGAAACCAAATAAGAGCCAATCTGTACATCTTAGGAACAGCTACTGCTTCCTTCTACCATAGCCAGTCTCACTACTCTTCCCTCGTCCTTATAGTTCTTTTAAACACAGTATATTAATGCAATATGGTGTGAGAACCAAGATTCAGAAAACCAAACACAGGTCCCAGTTCTGCTCTCTACTAGCCATGCCCTCAGTCAGCAGTGAAAACTCTCTGGGCCTTATCAGTGGAATCTGTAACATCTGATTAGATGGGGGATTGCATGAGTTCAACTCTGAGATCCTGTTTCTAACACTCTGACTCAAAGACCACATGGAACTTGTAACCAGATTTGTGTGTGTGTGTGTGTGTGTGTGTGTGTGTGTGTGTGTGTGTGTGGTACTGGAAATTGAACCCAGGGGCATTCTACCGCCGAGCTACACCCCTAGCCCTTTTTATTTTGAAACAGGTCTCACTAAGTTGCTGAAGCTGGCCTTGAACCTGAGATCCTCTTGTTTCAGCCTCCCAAGTACTGGGATTACAGGCACGCCCCACCATGCCCAGCTAACCCAGATATTCTTGACCAGGGCCCTGTGTATCCCAGAAAATGATGAAAGGGCTTCAGGGAGGGGTTGGGGATGTAGCTCAGTGGCAGAGTGCTGGCCCAGTATCGCAAGGCCCTGGGTTCCATCCCCAGTACCACCAAAAAAAGGGGAGGGCACCAGGAGCTCCTGAAATGCTATGGGAAACCCTGAGTGAACCACATCATCTTGGTTCCCCCAGGGATTTGTGTGTGTGTGTGTGTGTGTGTGTGTGAGAGAGAGAGAGAGAGAGAGAGACAGACAGACAGACAGACAGACACACAGACACACAGACACACAGACAGACAGACTAGGGATTGAACCCAGGGGCATTCTACCTCTGAGATACACCCCCAGCCCTATTTTATTTTTATTTGGAAACAGGGTCTTGCTAGGTTGATGAGAGTCTCACTACTTGCTGAGGCTGTCCTCAAACCTGTGATCCTCCTCTCTCACCCTCCCAAGTACTGGGATTACAGACGTGCACCACCACACCCAGCTAAGAGCCACGTGTCTCCCTTGTTGGATCTTCAGGATGGTTTTGGTGTTTTCTTTTGTTTGCCAACTCATGACCACTGAATTTCCTGAAGGGAAGGAACTTGAACGCTAGCTAGAGGAGGAAGATGGTCCACCAAGAAAAGCACCTCCCCCAGTGCCCCCAAGGGGAATGACAGCAGCGCAGGACCTGCAGTCGAATGGCCAGTGTCTCTGCTGCTGCTTGATCCGATGCTTGAGATGGCCTCCGCCTGTCCACCAGCTGTTGGTCAGGTCAGGATTCAGGCCAGGATGTCAGTACGCGTGTGGAGTGCGGAGCAGGCGGGCATGACAGGGCCACTCCGTGCGTATTCTGGTGGTTACCGCAGCTCTGTGGTTGTGGAGACAGCCCCTCCAGCTCCAGGTCTCCTGCTCCTTTTCCCAGTCTGCATCACCAGGTGATATCAATACCTACTGTGTGCCAGGTCCTGTGCCAAGCCTGGGGAAGTAATGTTGACTAAACGGTAAGCTCTGCCTGCGTGGAGAACATACGGCCTGCAGAGCACGAGTCCTGTCCTCAGCGAAGTGAGGCTACAGTTAAGGAAGTACTTGAGTGACACTAAAAAGATTAAGCTAATGACATTGATTTCCTTTTCTTTTTTTTCTTTCTTTTCTTTTTGTGGAACTGGAGAATGAACCTAGGGGCATTCTACCTCCGAGCTACACCTCCAGCCCTTTTTATTTTTATTTTGAAACAGGTTCTCACTAAGTTGTGGAGGGCCTCGCTAAGTTGCTGAGGCTGGCCATGAACCTGTGATCCTCCTGTCTCAGCCTCCCAAGTACTAGGATTACAGGCGTGCGTCCTAGCTAAACTCATGACATTGGCTCTTATGGAATGGTATTTACCCCAGAGCTGCTTATTCTCTGACAGGCCCCTCCTCCTCAGTGTTCATGGAGGTCCAGTGCAGAAACTCCCCATCTCCCTCCTGGGGAGGTGCTACTCTCCACGGGGGCACATTACTGAGTCCTTCTCTACAGAATGGCCCCAAGAACAGTTTTGTGAGCCCCCAGAATAACTCGGAGGCTACTTGTGCCCCTGCTAGAAAACACATCTCTGCTATAGGCCTGGCAAAAATGAGCCCGCATGGTGGAAACTGGCAGGAAGAAGGCTCAGAAATTAGCACTCAGCCAGGCTGTATGTAATTCCCCTGTGAAAATTGCGGGTTCACATGGAGCAAATTTGTCAGAATGGAAGTTATTTGCTAGCGTTCTGACCTCCACCTATGGAGAGCTGATTTAACACCCACCCTTCGCCTACCCCAACTCTGGACAAGGGCCAGCTATAGTTCCTTCCCGGTGCGCAACCATCCTCGGAGGTCACCCCATTCTGAAGGCCTGATGGTAACTGGGGGCTTTGAACGAGGGGTCTGAGGCCGGCTCAAGGAAGCTCCCAGAGCAGACTTCTCCAGCCTGCAGGTGTAGGTGCCTCCTGCTTGCTGCACACTGCCTGAAGCTATACCTGGAAAGTGGAGGGACTGCTCTTCCTGCCCTGGAGACGCTCCCAAGGAGTGGCAGAATCTGATGTCCTCAGAGCAGTGGCGGAGATAATGCCCGCAGGGAGCAGGCTTTCTCCAGATCCCCTGAGCTGCGAGAAGTTTCTTGGTGTCTGTAAAGATCTAGCAACAGGGAGAGTGAGCATACCACAGGATGCAGAAGGCGGAGGGGAAGCCAAAAAGTTAGAGGAACAGGGCAGGGGTGGGGCTAGAGGGCAAAGTTGAAGGCCACGCTCCCTCTCAGGGTCGTGCACACAGTGTGGGCAGGATGCAAGTTTTCTTAAGATTTGCTGCCGGCGTGTTGCTTGCCTATTCCTGCATTTTGGTACCCACAATTGGCCTTTGCGTCATGCTAAGGAGCTGGGACTTTTATCTTTAGATCACAGAGGACTTTGAAGCATTTTAAGCCAGGGGATTGACCTGGCAAGACTGGTATTTTAGAAATACCACCCAAGCAACTGTTGGGATGGGGATTTACTGGAGACAGAGACTGGTTAAAAGGTTATTTTAATAGTCTAAGCAAGTAATCCCAGTACTTGGGAGGCTGAGACAGGAGGATCGCAGGTTCGAGACCAGCCTCAGCAACTTAGTGAGGACCTCAGCATCCTAGCACAATCCTGTTTCAACATAAAAAATAAAAGGGGTGTAGCCTGGAGGTAGAATGCCCCTGGATTTAATATGAAGGAGAAGGAGGAGAAGAAGAAAGCTTCATAATATTTAGTTATCTTTTTTTTTCAGTACTGGGGATTGAGCCCAGGGGCATTCTACCTCCAAACTATACCCCCATCCCTATTTTATCTTTTTTTATTTGGAAACAGGGTCTTGCTAAATTGATGCGAGCCTCGCTGAGTTGCTGAGGCTGATTTCAAACCTGTGATCCTCCTGTCTCAACCACCCAAGTACTGGGATTACAGGCATGCACCACCGCGCCCAGCTTCATAATATTTAGGAGATAAAAATCAGAAGGTTTGAGTTGAATGTCATAGATGAGGAAGCAGAAAGGCTATCTGATGTCTCCTGGGTTTCTAGGGCAGCCCCTGGGCAGTAGAGATGAAGATACTGAGTGCTGGATCCAGGAGGAGGAGCTGGCGTAGGGGTGGCGTGGGAGGCATGCTGGGAGAGCTATGGACTTGGTCTTAGAAAGACCCTTGAGGGGCATCCAAGTGATGCAGGACAAGCAGCTGAATACATGACAATGACATTAGAAGCCGGGCATGTTATCAACCCACGCCTGTAATCCCAGTACTTGGGAGGCTGAGACAGGAGGACCACAGATTCGAGGACAGACTCAGCGAGTAGTGAGACGCTCATCAACCTAGCGAGACCCTATTTCAAAATAAAAATAAAGAGAGAGAGAGAGAGACAGAGAAAGAGAGAGAGAAAGAAAGAAAGAGAGAAAGAAAGAAAGAAAAGAGGTTAGGAGAGAAAAGAGCTGGAGATATAAACCAGAAGCATGGACTTTGTAGATTAAGCCATGTGGATTTTCCAAGAAGGAAATGTAGATGGAGGAGAGCAGTGGGAGGACCATACCCAGGGGAGCCCTAGGAAACCACCCCTAACATTTAAGATGCAAGAAAGGCCCACACTTGTAATCCCAGTACTTGGGAGGCTGAGACCAGAGGATCTGGGTTCGTGTACAGCCTCAGCTACTTAGTGAGGCCCTCCGCAACTTCGTGAGACCTGGTTTCAAAATAAAGGATAAAAAATAGGACTGGGAGTGTGGCTCGGAGGTAGAACACCCCTGGGTTCAATCCCTGGTACCGCAAAAAAAAAAAAAAAGAAAGGCCCACACTAAAGGTCCCAAGGGAGGTGGTCAGGGGTGGGAGGCAGAGGAGGAGAAAAGGTGTGTGGAAGTCTTGGAGTGACCAATATTGTCAAGACTCCAGACAGAGCTAGGCATGGTAGCACATGCCTGTAATCCCAGTACGTAGGAGGCTGAGACAGGAGGATCACAGGTTTGAGGCCAGCCTCAGCAATTTAGCGAGACCCTTGGCAAGTTAGTGAGACCCTGCTTCATAATAAAAAATTAAAAGGCTAAAAGGGCTGGGGTGTAGCTTAGAGGCAGAATGCCCATGGGTTCAATCCCCAGCACCAAAAAAAAAAAAAAAGACTCCAGACAGGCCATGTCGGAGGAGACCTGGGAAGAGTATGTAGCTGTAGTTGTTGTCATTGCTGACACCATTTAACAGAGTGGTCAGGGCAGAAGCCAGACTGGGACGGTTTGAGGAGTGACAGAGTGAGGAGAGTCAGAGAGCAGAGACCAGTGAGTGGTTCCCAACTAAGGCAACTTTCCTGGATAAAGACTCCTGGTTTTGGCTCGTGTGTTTGCCCTGCCGGGGCTCTGTCCATCCTCACAGGCTCACGTACCTGATCTAGCAGAAGGCGTGCCTTCGTGAGTGGGAACGTGGGTCAAGAGAGAGTTTTTTCTTTTCTTTCATGGGAAAAGCAGTGACTTAGGACAAGCAAAACAGTTGTGGGCGGGGCCTGAGAATCCAGTTAATGACCGAGACCACGATTTCGCGGTGGCTTCAGTCGGGGCTGCTGCAGGTTTTCTCTGGTGCCTCTTAGCAGCATGGAGCCAGGAATGGAGAAGGTGGATCATGGGGTGATCCACAGTTGGGGTTTTGTCAGATGGGAAGGGCAAGAGGTCAGGGCATAAGGCAGATGGATGAGTGTGCCTAGCCAAGGGGCTCAGATCATAGACAATGGGCCTCACGTTTTTTTGTATGTGTGTGGTACTGGGGATTGAACCCAGGGGCGTTCTACCTCTGAGCTACACCCTCCGTTCTGTTTTTTATGTTTTATTTTATTTTATTTTTACTTGGCACTGGGGATTGAACCTAGTGCATTCTACCTCTGAGCTACAACCCCAGTCCTATTTTTTTAAAACAGGGTATCACTAAGTTGCTGAGGCTGGCCTCGAACTGACAATCCTCCTGTCTGTCTCCCAAGTACTTGGATTACAGGGGTGTACCATCAAGCCTGGCTTGATAATGGGCCCTTAGTAGTAGGTAGTGAAGGGTGTGAGGGACTGGATGAATGCATGACAAAGGAATATGACAAAGGAATACACCAGAGACCTGGCAACCTCCACAGGGAGCTGACCTCCAGGAAGTTCCCATAGACGACAGAGCAGAAAGGCCGGGAGGTTGCAGACAGGCAGTGGGCCACTGAAGGTGGAACTTCTTAGTGGACAGCCAGTGCCATCTGATGGGGATCTAAGATGGAAAGATACTGTCACAGAGATGCCTTGCACGGGCCTGATCATGAAGTATGAAAGCACCTTTTCACCTGCAAATGAATGACCTGTGCTTTGGTTTAGCTTTTCTTTTTTTTTTTTTTGGCACTGGGGGTTGAACCCAGGGGCATTCCTCCGAGCTACACTCCCAGCCCTGTATTTATTTATTTATATCTTGAAACAGGGTCTTGCTAGGTTGCTGAGGCTGTCCTTGAACCTGTGATTCTCCTCTCTCAGCCTCCCAAGTACTAGGATTACAGGTGTGCACCACCACGCCCGACTTGGTTTAGAATTTATGTTTTGGATATCATGTCGTATCCAGAAACGATACCCTCCCCCGTTACAAGTCAAAGTAAAATCAGGAAATGCACAGTGGAAAGGGGGAGAGCAGTAGAATAAAGCCACAAAACCCAAAGCCCCAGCAGAGGAAAGGGGAAAAAACTGCAGACAAGCTTTGAGGTTGTGTGGTCTATGAACATTTATAGAAATGATACCTTTAGAAAAAAAGCCCAAGGTTCTTTACTTGCCAGCCCTTGGAATGAAGCAAAAATTCCCACCCAGAGTGTTACTTTTAATTATCATTCTCTTTATGTTGTTTCCTAAAATAATAACCAGCATTCGAGAGATGATTTACCAAGATGGCTTAATTAGGTGTCAGATGAGTACCTGTGCCCACGAGCCCCATTACCGCAGGCTTCCTTATGCAAATCTGACTGACTATTCTGAACCTGACTCCATAAAGAGACAGACATAATTGGAGCAGCTGGGCTGGAAGCACAGCTGGGCTGTCCCCATGGAGACCAGACTCCAGCGTCTCTGCTTCCTGTGGCCTCAGCGTTCCTCCGCACTCTTTTCAGAGAGAGTGAGGCAGCCCATCTGAGCCTAGGTCTCCCTTAGATGACCTCCCCATTAGTGCTTCTCAGCGTCAACATGCACACCAATCACCCAGGGGACTTGTTACCATGCACATTCCCTCAGCCCCTGGGTCCCTGTTTCTGACAAGCCCCCCCCCCCAAGCTTATACTGGTGGCTCTCAGTAGCTATTTAACAGACACTAAAAAGCTCCAATTAGCCTCAAGAGACCTTTGTTGGTTTTCCCATTTGAGCACCTATTTCTCTCCTTTTTCTCCCCTCCTCAACTACCCTGTGTTCTCATGCTGCCCCCTTAAATACCTTTATCCCCCCCTCCCTCCAACACTTCACACCCCAACCCTGGGCTCTCTAATAAAAAAACATTCTCTAAACCAGGCATGGTGGGGCATGCTATAATCCCAGCTACTCGAGAGACTGAGTTAGGAGGATTATAAATTTGAGCCCAGCCTGGGCAATTTAGTGAGATTCTGTCTCAAAATAAAATTTAAAAGGGCTGGGAGCTGGGTGTGGTGGCACACACCAATAATGGCAGCACTTGGGAGACTGAGACAAGAGGATCACAGGTTTGAGGCCGGCAACTTAAGCAAGACCCTCAGCAACTTAGCAAGACCCTGTTTCAAAATAAGAAAGAAATAGTGTGGGAGTATAGCTCGGAGGTAGAACGCCCCTGGGTTCTATCCTCAGTACCTAAATAAATAATAAGAGCTAGGGATAGAGTTCAGTGGTAGAGTGCTTGCCTAGCATGGGTGAGGCCCTGGGTTCAACCCCCAGTAGCACCAAAGTGTGTGGGGGGGCATTCTCTTTTTTTTGCGGTACTGGGGATTGAACCCAGGGGCATACTACCTCCGAGCTACACCCCCAGCCCTATTTTTTTATTATTTATTTTTGAGACAGGGTCTCACTAAGTTGCGGAGGCCTCACTAAGTAGCTGCGGCTGGCCAAGAACCTGGATCCTCCTGTCTCAGCCTCCCAAGTACTGGGATTACAAGTGTGTGCCACCACACCCGGTTTTGGGGGGGCGTTCTCTACAGGTCATTGTGCAATGAGCTGCTCTCAGCCAAGGGTCTCCTTAAATAAGACAGGCTGAATTTTTTATTTAAAAAAGAGGGAGAAGCCAGGCATGGTGGCACACACCTGTAATCCCAGTACTTGGGAGACTGAGACAGGAGGATCACAGGTTCTAGACTAGCCTCGTCTACTTAGTGAGGCCCTCTGCAACTTAGCGAGAGGGCCTCACTGTTTCAAAATAAAAAAATAGGGCTAGGGGTGTAGCTCGGAGGTGGAATGCCTCTGGGTTCAATCTCCAGTACCACAAAAAAAGAAAAGAAAAAAAGAGGGAGAAGCCGGGCATGGTGGCACACGTCTGTAATCCCAATACTTGGGAGGCTGAGACAGCAGGATCACAGGTTTGAGGACAGCCTCAGCAAGTAGTGAGACTCTCATCAACCTAGTGAGACCCTGTTTCAAAAATAAAAATAAAATAGGGCTGGGGGTGTAGCTTGGAGGGGTATAGCTTGGAGCTCCTGGATTCAATCACCAATACCATACAAAAAAAAAAAAAAGAGGGAGAAGATAAATAACAAGATATCACAGGACTCCCCAAAGGAACAACCTGCTTCCTTACTTTTGTTGCATGGGACAACAGATCTATAATCCTGGAATGTCATGTTTGGGAACCACCACTCATCTGTCAAGTATCTGAATCCCAGACCTGCGGCTCCGCAGCCACTTGGGTGCCCCTGGGACAAGATGCCTTTCGGACCTGCTGAGATGTCACCCAGAGCTGACACCCGCTTGGCCTCATTCCCGGATCCTAGTTCTTAGATCCCTACAGAACAGGCTGAAGGCCTTAGAAGGCAGCCATTGTGTCCTCCTTGGGTCTTTTCTTCAGGAAAAACATGTTGGGTCTGTTGGCTATTCTTCTTCTGCCATGGTTTGGCCAGTCCAGTCATTTTCCTGATTTTGCTCTGTGTGCCTCTAGGCCTCTCCACCTGTGAGACCCTGCTGTAAAAAGTAGCCCAGGACTGTCATCACTTCATTACAGACAGTCTTGCTGCGACTCCAGTTGAATACACTGCCAAGCCACATCTTCAAATCACTTTCACACATACTGTGGCTCAGCTACATCTCTCCCTAGTTGCCAATAATTATGGTAATTATATTTAACACTTATGAGAATGAGTATATAACATGATGATTAAGAACATGGGCTCTGGAACAAGACCGCCTGGGTAGGAAGCATTAGGTTAAGCACCCTATAGATATTAGCTATCACCATGACCGTCATCATCACCACTATTGACTAGGGAGGCTGAGGCAGGAGAACCACAAGTTCCAGGCCAGCCTGGGCAACTTAGTGAGACCCCATCTCAAAATAAAAAATCAAGCCAGGCACGGTGGCGCACGCTTATAATCCCAGTACTTGGGAGGCTGAGATAGGAGGATTGCAGGTTCAAGGCCAGTGCAGAGTAACTTAGTGAGACCCTGTTTCAAAATAAAAAATAAAATAGGGCTGGGGATGTAGCTCAATGGTACAGCCCCCATGGGTTCAATCCCCAGTACTGCAAAATAAAGTTAAACAAGTAAGTAATTGGTGGAGTCAAAATGTGGAACCAAGTTACCCTACCACCAGAGTTAGCTGTTATTGCACTCTGCTGACATCTATAACAACAGCCGCATTACTGCGTCCTTCCTCAGTTCTGAGCACTTTACATGCCTTATCTCATTTCATCTGAACAAAAATCCTGTGAGGACAACAAAGTTCAGAGATGTTAAGTAACACAAAGTTTTACAACAGTGAAAGCCAGGATTTAAATCCAGTCCTGCCTGACTCTACAATCCATTCTATTGAGTTAAGATTGCCAAACAGGTGAGCGGGATGCTCCTGGGAGGCTGATAACAGTAATCAGTGATCACGACTTCTGCTACCCACTGAAATCCAGGGGTATGCAGTTTGCCTAAGCATCTCCATTTTCTGAGCTATCATTAGGAGCAATTTCCACTTTCTCTGATGCTTCTTCATATTCCTGCAATTTCTGAAAGCTGTTGGTTTGCTCAGATTAAGACAAGCTTCTGTGCCCTTCACGTGTTTATTGCGCGTGCTACAAGGAAATGGAGGAATCATAAATATTCCAGGAGGAGGCCCTGATGTATTATGCAAGGTCTTTGCTGCATTGCTATGGGTGGAATCTGCCAGGAGACTCCCACGTTGCCTTTCCTATCCAAACACCTGGCTTTGTCACTGCAACATCCCACCTGTGCATTTCAGCATCAGATCATGAATGACAGGGCAACTTGTTCTGTGATACACAGCAGTCTAGGCAGATTATACTCTCTAGCCTGGATGTCAGAGGTGTGTGTGTGTGTGTGTGTGTGTGTGTGTGTGTGTGTATGTGAGTTACTGGGGATTGAACCCAGAGCATTCTGGCTCTGAGTTACACCTGCAGCCCTATTTTATTTTTTATTTTGAAATAGAATCTAAGTTGCGGAGGGTCTCACTAAGTTGCTGAGGCTGGCTATGAACCTGCGATCATCCTGTCTCAGCTTCTCAAGTACTGGGATTACAGACGTGCACCACCATGCCCAGCCAGGTCAGAAATTCCTAACCACGGATGGGAAGCTGGGATTCAGGTGTTTGGGAACATTCTGTGTTGTGTGTATACATTTTAATGGAGAGAGAGAACCTATAGCTTTTACAATATTTTCAAAGGAGTTCATGGCTCAAAAGCTAGTTTAAAAACCATTATTCTAGATTTAAAAATCATTAAGAGAGGAAGCTTCAAAAAACAAAATAAGGGCTGGCCGAGTGTGTAGCTCAGTGGTAGAGCACTTGCCTACGTGCACAAGGCCCTGCATTTGATTTTACAGCACCACAAAAAGAAAGAAAGAAAGAAACCCTGAGTGCTTTTTTTTTTTCAGAACCACAGATTGAATCCAGGGTCTCACATATGATAGACAAAGGCTCTACTTCGATTGAATCCAGGGTCTCACATATGATAGACAAAGGCTCTACTTCTTTTTTTTTTTTTTTGGCAGTACCAAGGATTGAACCCAGGGGCATTCTACCTCTGAGCTACACCCCAGCCCTGTTTTTTATTCTTTATTTTGAAACAGGGTCTCACTAAGTGGCGGAGGGTCTCACTAAGTAGCTGAGGCTGGCCGCGAACCTGGATCCTCCGGTCTTAGCCTCCCAAGTACTGGGGTTACAAGCATGTACCACCATGCCCGGCAAGGCTCTACTTCTTAACTACACCCCAGCCCCTCCCCCCTTTGTGTGTGTGTGTGTGTGTGTGTGTGTGTGTATGTGTGTGTGTGTG
>PVJS01042182.1:0-17626 GCA_004027185.1 Glis glis | reverse complement strand
AAGGGGAGAGAGAGAGAGAGAGAGAGAGAGAGAGAGAAAGAGAGAGAGAGAGAGAGAGAGAGACAGGGAGAGAGAAAGAGAGCTGAGGCTGGCCACGAACCCGGATCCTCCGGTCTCCGCCTCCCAAAGTACTGGGATTACAAGCGTGCGCCACCACGCCCGGCCCCTTTCACGTTTTCTTGGGTTCAGCCTGTGGGAAACTCTAGAAGATCAGAGGGCCAATCAGAGGTCAGGGTATTTACTTCCGGGCTTCTTCACCGCCAGGCCAGAGTTTGGCAATGTTTTCTCTGATGAAAGCCATATTCCTCTTTAAAGCCATGGCTAGGTCTTGCTCAGTTTGAGTAACTGTTCCTTCCTCTTGTTCCTTTAAGCCAGATTTTCCTTGACCTGGGGATGCTTCCTCATCCCTATTGATTTCCCTTAACTTTGCATTTACATTCATGAATGGTCCCTTCGCTGACCTATCGCAAGGCCTTTGACTGAAACATGTTTCCTGCTTCCTATTCCCCACTTCAGTTTATACTGGCTGGTTCACATTATCCTTTAAGATTCGCCTTAATCTGAGGATCCAGGAAATGTTGTCTGGAAGGAAAAACATTTGAAATGCATGCCAAATGTCTCCTCCTATTTCTATAATTGCACTTATCACTCATTATTTTAATGATCTATTTCCTCTAATGGGAGGTGGAATTCTTTAAGCAGAATTTGTTTTGAATACTCTGTTTCTAACTACCTCATGCATAGCAAGTTCTGATTGAATAAATAAATGAGTTATTGAAAAATGTTTTGATCCTGTCCCAGGTTGCAGTGACCTCCGTCGATACTGTCCTCTCATCATGTAATCACTTCTACATTTCCTCTCAGTCCTCATTGGCTGGCATCTCTAGGATAGCCTTTATGATAATGGGCATCCATTTTTACAACCGAAACTATCACTGGAACATTAAGGAGATAATAATCATTTATATATTGGTATGAATTAATTTAATAAAAATCTGTTAAATATTAAGTAATAGTGATAAAATAATAAATTTGACTGGGATTAGGAAAGAATTATTTGGTGTCATTAAGCACTTCGAAATGTAGGGTGTTTTGGTGATGGTCCAACAGTCAATAACGAACCCATATTTCTGAGCATTGGCATAGAAATCACAAGTCCCTTTAAGCATGGGGACTAAATTTAGAGAAATCTGTCAACTAATTAAACTTCAATTACAAAATATTACCTGAATTTTTTCTGATTTTTTTTTTTTGGTACAGGAGATGAAACCCAGGGGCCTTCTACCTCTGAGCTATATCCCAGCCCTATTTTATTTTTTATTTAGAAACAGGGTCTTGCTAAGTTGCTGAGAGCTTCACTAAGTTGCTGAGGCTGGCTTTGAACCTATGATCCTCCTATCTCAACCACCCAAGTACTGGTATTACCTGAATTTAATATAGGAAAAAAATAGAGCACTTACTTTTTCTTCCTCCTCAACTTAGGATGGCTCTTGTTCTTGCTCATTTTTTTCTTTTTTGCCTTTTTGCTTTACTGCCAGTAGTTAATAAAGCATAAAGTCTTTGTTCTTCCTATTTTCAATCTGAATCCATCTATAAATTGAACTACCAGAAGTTTTACTTGTTAGAGGAAGACAGCTGGAAACAACACTATAATCTTCCTGTCCACTTCCCCCAGTCAGGTTTCTTCTTTTAATCTACACATACCTTTAGTTTATCTAGTACATGTTTCTTCTTTTGGCCAGCGTAGTAAGATGCAGTCTATCAACTCGGTTTAGCAAATATTAATCAAGTGCATAACATGGTAAGTAATATGGATATGAAGAGGGAGCTGCCCACATCTGTACTCAGTTTAGTCATTTCTTTTGATGCTAATTCCTGGATCCCAGTATGTACCTGTTACAGATTCACTATGCTTTTTTTGACTTCACTAGAGGAAGAAATAACAGAAAAAGGAAATGGCTAAAGCATCCAGAGTTAGCTGAAGGATCTTCAGGAGATGCAATGTACCAGATAGAGAAATAAATCTCCCCACCATCCTTAGGATCCAAGGCTGTACTCATTCAAAGAACACAAGTAGCCAGGCGTGGTGGCACACACCTGTAATCCCAGTATATGAGAGGCTGAGACAGGAGAGCTGCAGGTTCAAGGCCAGCCTCAGGAACTTAGCAAGACCCTGTTTCAAAATAAATTAAAAAAAAACTAAATAAAAAGGGATGGAGGTATAGTTTGGAGGTAGAATGGCCCTAGGTTCCATCTTCAATCCCCCCCCAAAAAAATAGAGGAAATTTTGTGAAGATCTGTGAGATGCAAACCAGGATTGGAAAATTTCCAAGCCTTAGGCAACATCATCGTACCATGTAAGCCCTTTGTGGCACTTGTGTGTGAACTGTCCACTCTGTCATTTCATAGCACATTCGTTCTTTACAAGATGGGTTTTTCCTTTCATGTGGATTTTGGAATTCATGGCTAGACCATAATAAAGAATATAGTGATTCAAGTCAGCTGATCTTGTGTTATTTGAGTTTGGGGACAGAAATATCTGAGAATCTCCATCAATTAGCTGGGTGTGGTGGCACACACTTGTAATCCCAGTACTTGGGAGGATGAGACCAGAGGATCCGGGTTCACGGCCAGCCTCAGCTACTTAGTGAGGCCCTTCGCAACTTAGTGAGACCCTGTTTCAAAATAAAGAATAAAAAACAGGGCTGGGGGTGTAGCTCGGAGGTAGAATGCCCCTGGGTTCAATCCCCAGGAGCACAAGAAAAAAAGAATCTCCATCAATTAATAGTTTCTATTTGGGGAAGGAAGGGTTTGGGAAGGAAGGGGCAGCTAATTGCCGACTAGAGTATAAAGGAAGAAGAGAGAAGAGCCATCATGCCTTCTAATAGAGCCACCAAAACAGCTTTAAGAAAAGATGGCATTTGTCTTTTCCATGCTGTGAAGACATTTTGAACTTGCTAAAAAGCCCAACTGTTCAGCCTACGTGGAGGCCGAAATATCAGCAGCTCCAAATGACAATGGAGGCACAATCGGGAAGGACATTAAAATGGGAACCACTTGAAGCAAGTGGCAAAGGGAAATCAATCAGCGTTGTTATTTTTCGCTTCTCCTGGAGAGCTAGCAAGGCCATGCATAAAGACGGTGGCAAAAATGTGCCTTTGAAAAATCTCACTATAATTATCTGTCTAATGGCGCAGTGTAACTCCCGTTCAAGGAAAGGGCAACATCACCTCTGGGTGTCAGGTCCTACATTTCATGATGACTATTAATCACTATAATGGCCACAATATCACTGTGCACCTGTCTAGTGCTTTGGCTTTTCTGCCTCACTTTCAGAGACATTACATCATGGAGAGACAGCAGGCAGAGTGGAAGAAATAGGAGACCGTGCGTAGTAGGCTTTGATTTCTATTTTGACTCTGCCATGTAAGCCTAGAAAAACCTAGGCGATGTGCCTAATGTTCCAATGGCTCTCTACATGAACAATGAGGACTATGGTATCAGTCTTAATTAACCACAGTGAGGGTTGTAGATAATATCCCAGAAGGTACCTGTAACCTAGGTACTCAATAAAATACGATCATTGGTTTTACTAGCATGATTAGAACCTCAACATTAACTCTAAAGTTAAGCAGGACATATATAAAATGCTCAGAAATAAATATGAGAAAACTGGGGTAATAATAATTGCCTAAGATAACATGGCTTGGTTTTATGTTGTTGTTGTTGGGTTTTTGTTTTATTTGTTTCTTTGTTTTGGTACTAAGGCTTAAACACAGAAGCATTCTACCTCTGAGCTATACCCCTAGCCCTATTTTATTTTTTTATTTTGAAACAGGATCTCACTAAAGTAGTTGAGGGCCTCATTAAATTGTGGAGGCTGGCCTCAAACCTGTGATCCTCCTGTCTCAGCCTCCCATATACTGAGATTTCAGGCATGAGCCACTACACCCAGCTAACATAGCTTATTAATAAAAGTATCAGACTTCCACACCCTAGTCTGAGTAAACCAGAACTCAGTACCCTTTTCCACTGGGAGAATACTAACATGAGAATAGTTGTTACAAGAGAATGAGAACACAGAAAGACTTTCATCTACCTTTCATTTGTAAAATATGCTATTTAGGGTAAGTATGCTATGCATTCCAAAATGGGTCCAATTTCCATATATTAGCACGCCTTATATCCCAATGATGAACTTGGGAAAATACACTTCCTGGGTCTGTATAAATCATTCTCACACAAAACAAAATTGGGGATGGGAGAGTGCTTAGAGTTTAAGCCCTTTGATTCATCTGGAAGAAATTTTTCCTAAAAAAAAATTATATCAAATTATACTCTGCCACAGATGCTGAGCCAAATTAAGGCATATAGTATGTCCTAGAAATCCACATCTTGAGAAGCCACCTGCTGTATGTTGCATTTTCCTTCAATTAAATCACATTTTGGGGGTCTCTAATGATATTAATAAATCGCATAACTACAATTACAAGCAGAGGCAATGGGCAGGGTGAGGGGTGGGGAGGAAGCTAGAGAGGAGCTTGTTAAATTATTGACTTAGGTAATCCACAGACGGCAAATCATTATTTTGTTGCCTGATAGATTTGAAGGTCTTGTACAACAAAAGATCTTTTAAGCAGCAGGATTGATGCTTTAAGTTGGGAAACAGTGTATCAATAAAGGTCAGTGTGACAATATGATTTATTCAAATACCATGCAACTGCGAGCGGTTTTTACCTTCCAGAAGAAGTAGGATTTCTTTCTTTTTATTTGTCGTCAGGTTCTTCCACAGAAATCTTGTTGGAAATGTTACATTATTTATCATTGCTTTTTAGAGATGAAAAGAGCCCATTTATCTGCCTTTCATGATGGTCTCTACCTGGTAAGAGAAGGTAGGACCTACAGCAAAAATCAATTGGTTAATAAAATAGTTAATTGACTAAGTGCTTGTTCTGATGGGCCAAAAGCACAGAGAGTGCACAACCGAAGTCACGGTGCTTAATTGAAATGGGCTGGCTGGACCTAATGAAACACTGGCACGCATGTAGAAACGGACGCTGGAAAGACATCTGCATCTATTGTCACACTGCGGAATGGGAGCGAATTCCAAGTAGCCCAACTAGGCTTTCACTCCATAGAAGGCACTTGTGGCTAGCACAGTGGATAGGAGAAATTCTAAAAATTGTTTCTCGAAATATGAGAACCCATTAGTTATACGATTCATATTAAAATATGGCATATGAAATAGGAACTGGGGCAAATTAGCTAAGAATGCTCTAGTTTTTTACAATGTATGTTTATTACAGATAGATGGTGATGATGAGGTATGGTAAAAACTTATGTGTATGAAAGGTCTGGGAAATTTACTCGAATCCAGGAGCATTCTACCTCTGAGCTACACCCCCAGCCCTATTTTAATTTTTATTTGGAAACAGGGTCTCTTAGTGAGGGTCTTGCTAAATTGCTGAGGCTGGCCTCAAACCTGTGATCCTCTTGTCTCAGCCTCTCAAGTACTAGGATTACAGGCATGCACCACCATGCCTGGCTAAATTTACCTTTTTTATGCTTATATATTTTTTAACATGCTTTTATTGGTGCATTGGAGTCTCACATCACAATGAATATCTGTTTGATGTTAATATACATGCACACAGCTCTTAGTGTCCCCCCCCGCCTCCCCCTACCCATATGAAGTACCGAGAATGATGTTGGTTTATTCTCACATGTACACGTTGTTTATGATAGTCATTCCACTGATTCTCTTCTTTCTTGCCCTTCCCCTTCCTTTGTACCACTTCCCTCGCCCCACTGAGGGTTCTCCATTATCAACCGGAGTCCCTTGTGTGTCCCCACTACTCCCTAGGTTGCACATATTAATGAAAACATATGTCCCTTCTTTTTTTGTGATTGACTGATCTCGCTTAACATAATGTTCTCCAGATCCTTCCACTTTCTTGCAAATAATGTTATTTTGTTCTTCTTTATTGCTGAGTAGAATTCCATTGTGTGTATTTCCCACAGTTTTGTAATCCACTCATCTGTTGATGGACACCTAGGTTGGTTCCATAATTTGGCCACTGTGAATTGTGCTGCTATGAACATGGGTATGAATATATTACTGTAGTTTTCTAGTTTCAATCCCTTTGGTATGATACCCAGTAGTGGTATAGCCAGATTACCTTTTTTAATAAAATGAAAGAAAATCTGCAAATGACAAATAACATTGCCTACCCATTTTATTAGCAATATCATGGCAATATGAATGATCTCCCCCCAAAACTGTGGAAATTCTAAATTATGCTCAGAGAAAACAGGACTTCCTTCTGATCTTTTCTACCATGTCTATTTTTTTAATTTTTAAAATCAACTTAAGGTAAAATTTACATATGATAAGATTCGCCAATTTGTGTGCAACTCAGTGAATTTTGTTTTGTTTTCTGGGTTTTATATTTGTCTCTGGTTTATTGTTTTGTTTTTTTTTGTGGAGTTTTTTGTTTGTTTGTTTTTGCAGTACTTGGGATTGATCCCTGGGGCATTCTTCCACTGAACTACATCCCCAGTCCTTTTTATTTTTTATTTTGAGACAGGGTCTTGCTAAGTTGCCCAGGCTGGCCTCCTGCTATCCTCCTGCCTCAGCCTCCCATGCAGATGGAATTAGCAGTGTGCACCACTATGCCCAGCATCAATGAACTTTTTAACAGCATTATTGAGGTATAATTGACATACAATTAACTATACATGTTTATTTGTATATTTGTATACATTTGCCTATTTGTATATATTTGTATATTTGTATATTATATATATGTATATTTGTATATTTGTATATTTGTATATTTGGCTAAGTGTGCATCACTGAAACTTTACCACAACCAAGATAAACATATAAATGATCACCAACGGTTCCTTCATCTCTTTGTACTCATACTTCCAGTTCCTCAAAAACACCGCTCCTTTCCTAGTCATCCACCAGTCTACTTTCCGTCACTATACATAACATTGTATTTCTGGAATTTGAAGTTTTCAAATTGTTTAGAATGTGTGCATAAATTTTTACAAGGAAAACACACTGTTGGATTTTTATTAGAACTGTACTGAATTCATGAGTCAATCTGGGGGAAACTGTAATCACATAACATCATAACTTTACTTTTTAATCCACAAATACACACTCTCTCTCCATGTTCTTAGGTCATTTTTAATTTGTCTCAATAATGTTTCATAGATTTCCGTGCACAAATTTTGAGTATCTTTTGTAATATTTAACTTAAGCATTTCATATTTCTGATGTCATTATAAGCAGTATTCATTTTACATTTCAATTTCTGATTTAACATTAATACTTAAAAATACAACTGATTGTGTACATTGATACCCTATCCTACAACCTTTATTAAACTTGCTTGTTAGTACTATAGCTTTTTTGTAGATTCTATTAAATTTTCTACATAAGTGACAATGTCATATGCAACAAATGGCAGTTTCATTTCATCCTTTCCAATTTGGATGACTTTTTAAAAATTTCTTGCCTTATTGCTCAGGCTAGATCTGCCACATGCTGATGAACAGAAGTATTAAAGCAAATATTTTTGCCTTCTTTCTGATTATCCACCCCATATTGAAATTGATTGAAAGTATTCAATGTTTCACCATTAAGCATTTAGAACTGCAGGTTTGGGTTGATACTTTTTATCGAGTTAAGACAATTCTGATTCATTTCCAGTTTCCTTAGATTTAATCACCAATGCATGTAAGATTACTTCAAATGCTTTTTTTTTCTTTTTTGCATCTACTGAGATGATCATACTTCTTTTTCCTTTCCCATTTGTTAATAAGGCAAATGACATTGATTTCTAAATGTCAATTCAACTTTGCATTCTTAGAATCAACATCATTTGGTCATGTTTTATTAGACTTTTCATATGTTGTTGTATTCAATTTGCTAAAATTTGAAGACCTTCTGACTCTTATTTGTAGGGGCTACTTCTTGGATGCTTTCTCCTCTTGTAATAGCTTTTTCTAGGTTTGGTGGGAATGTAATGCTGGCTCATAGAACATGTTGGAAGACTTTCCTTCTCCAAATTTCTAGAAGATTTTGTGTAGAATCAAAATTATTTCTTCCTTAAGTGTTTGATAGAATTCTATAGTGAAGCTGTCTGGGCCCTGATTGGTCTTTGTGAAGAATCTTTTCCTATAAATTCAATCTCATTTATAGACATGAGTTTATCCGGGTTAATTATTTTTTCTTGAATGAACTTTGGTAGTTTGTATCTTTCAAGGAATTTGCTCATTTCATCTGAGTTATCTTGTTTGGGTACCAAGCAGCCACAGCCCGAGGAGTCTATAATTGCCCACATAGTAATAAAGGTGCTCATAATATTTCCTTATTATGCATTTAACCTCTATGGTAATATCTGTAGTGGTATGAATCCTCTCACTCTTTTTTTTTTTTTTTTGGTACCGGGGATTGAACTGAGGGGCATTCTATCTCTGAGCTACACTCCCAGCCCTATTTTAAAGCAGGGTTTCACTAAGTTGCTGAGGGTCTCGCTAAGTTGCTGAGACTGGCCGCCAACCTGTAATCCTCCTGTCTCAGCCTCCCAAGTACTGAGATTACAGGCATGTGCAACCACACCCAGATTTTTATTCTTAACATTGGGACTGTTGTGTGTTCTTTTTTTTCTTATCAATCTAGCTAGAAGTTTATCCATTTTATTGATCTTAAGGTACCAGCTTCTGGTAATCTTGATTCTCACTACTGGTTTTCCATTTTCAACTTTATTGACTTCCAGCCTAATTTTTATTCTTTCCTTTCTACGACTTATTTTGAGATTTGTTTTGCTCTTCTTTTTCTAGTTGATTTGAGATCTGCTTTATTTTCCTCCAGTCATGATAACAAATACTATAGATTAATCTGTAGCTGATGACAAATTCCTTTCTGGATAAATATCATGGTTTCTTTAGTTGTATATTTCTCTTTGTCCTTATAGCTTATGATGTGTGACTGGCTCAATACATATTTCTAGAACAAACTTAAAGACTCTAGGAAACAAAGTTGTCATGTCTACATTATTATGGGATTTTAAAATTGAACATTTCCTTATAGATTTGTCCAATTTCCATACTTTCTGGTGGTGGGTAACAAAGTTAATTGATTTGCACAAGGTCACAGAACTAAGGAGTGGCAGAACTAATTCTGCCATCAAATATTAAATGCCAAGTAGGTAACAAGGACTAGGATTATAATGAGGATCTTCTATTACTGAACTCTGTCCTCTTTTCCAAAATACCTAGGAATATATTTTAAGTCACTCATATTGGAAGATAAGTTCCATAAGAGAAGAATTTTATTCAGTTCTGTATCCATTCTGCAAATTAAGCTGTATCTGTCATCTGAATATTTGAAGAATAAATTAATGGCCCATCAATTTTCATACTGTGTAAACATCTTTTGATGACTTTCAAGGTACTTAAGAATCTTGCCAGATTATCGTTGGGAAAGTCAGAGACTAGTGAACTATTCAAGGACTTTGGGATTCTGATCAGGCATGTTTCTGTTTCTCATAAAAATGGCATATGTATAAGAAGGGTTTCAGCTATGTGTGCTCTGTGATTGCATTTAATAGAAGCAAGAGTCAATTTCCTCTTTTGTAGAAGACATTTGCATTTGGGTGAATTTTTTTGCATTTCTTTCCCATGTTTGGGTACCAGGCAGCACAGCGAGAGTCTATAATTGGCCAGGCTATCACTGAGCTCTCACTCAGCCAATGGAGGATCAGCTTCATGAAAGCAAGTTTGCTTTTCATGTTCGCAGTAGTGTGTTGCATTTTCTAAAATGAGGCTCTTCCAAGCCATTATCAATGAGAAATAATAAAAGGCGAGTGGGCACGGGGTTTACATTGCTTCTCTTTAAGGCTTTTACAAAGGTATACTTAAGGATGCTGTTTTTTGAGATCCTGTCCTGACAAGTTAAGTACTAGCAGTTCTTTGTTGAAAGAAAGGTCTTTCATCTTTTTTACCCTTTTTCTTCTTCTTTTTCTGTTTAGGAAAGGTTTCTTCCTCTGAGAGAGCCTCGTTTGGTCTATAATGTGCCTATTGTACAGTGGGCAGAAATTCACTGATTCTCTTCCTACCACAACCCTTTATTTCGTGCATAGGGAAATTGTTAGCTGTACAAACCTCTTGAGTCTGTAGACAAGCCACATTCTTCATGTTTCAATAATATGGATTCATCACTCGCAAATATTTTCTGAGTGTTTAACATGCAGAGGAGCTAAAGAGAAGACTACAAAGATGAATTGTCCCTTGCAAATAAGGTACATGTACAGCACAAATTCCTTTTGCTGCCTGCCTTCTACATTCCAAACCCCACACTAACATCATTTAACGTTCAGGACATCTTCTTTAAATTAGGCAATAAAAAGAACAGATTAACATTTTCATACCAAAAAATTGATAAGTTGGCAAGGTGATGGATATTTTGGTAAATATGCTAATTAGTATGATTGATCAAAGCATCACATGTACCCCATAAATGTACACAATTGTTACTTGTCAATTCGATTTATTTTTAAAAATGGACAAATGAACTGGTAAGATTAAATAACTTTCCAGAAATCACATGATAGAAATTCATCAACTTCTTTCAAACTAGTCTTCTTGCCCATATTCTTCATATCCTTGCAACAATAATAGGTTATTCAGAGGGTCAACAAGATGGTGTCAGAGTAAGGAAACCGAGAGGAGCCTGTCACTAAATTGTCTCGGCTGCTCCGAACTGAACAGCCATACACATCTCATACTACTTTCATGGGAGATAGGAACTAAAGACAATAACATTTAAGAATACATAGAAGCCCACTGATTAACGCCCTGGCTGAAAAAGGGTAATAAAGGGGGCAACCAACCATAGACGGGAGAACAATAACCCCATCCCGGACTGGGTCGCTGGACCAGCAAGAACCTTCAGAAGATCCGAAAAATTTTATAACCAGCAACCTGAGGCCTTTCTCACAGACATTGGGATCATCAACCACAAAATCCCACAGCCCCAGGACAAAAAGACGGAGAAGGATGACAACCATCCACTTCCATCACAATCCACTGGTCCTCCACACACTCGGAAGGAAAGGTGAGTGCTATAGCCTCACAAGATAACTGAAAAGAGCCCCCCCACCAGAAAAAAGAGAGGGTGGGGATACAAGCAGTCTGTGGCTGTAGCCACACAGGAAAATCTGAGGAATAGAGCAGGTCTGAAAGTTGCAGACCAATACAACCTTCTCTGGGGAGCGCGGTGTCCCGCCGGCACATAGAACAGCCCCGGAGGGACACGGCGGCAAGCAGAGGTGGGAAGCTGAAAGCGCCACCATTCCCCACCTGCAACCCAGACAGCCCAGGAAGGACTCACCCTAAATAGAAGGCCAGTAAACAGCCCTTGAGGGACTTGGCAGCAAGCAGAGGGAGGAAGCTTAAAGCGCCAGCGTTCCCTGCCTGCACCCAGACAGCCCAGAAGGGACTCACCCTAAACAGGAGGAGAGTGCCGGCATTACTGGCCTGCACCCAGGCAGAGGGAAAGAGGGACTCAGTGCCCAGGCCAGCCGCAGAGTGTCTCCACCTAAACAGACAGAACCAGAGGGACTTGGGAAGTGGAGGGCACCAGAGTTCCCTGCCAGAGCCTGGACGGAGAGAAAAGAGGGACACAGGCAGAAAAGAGAGTGAGCCTTCCCCCACATGTGCCCAGGCCAGCCTGAGAGGGACTCGGGACTTGGCCTAATGTGTGGAGAGGGCTGGTGTCCCCCACCTGCGCCCAGGCAGAGAGAAAAAAGGACACAGGCAGCAAAGAGGGTGAGCCTTCCCCTACCTGCACCCAGGCCAGCCTGAGAGGGACTCGGGACTTGGCCTAATGTGTGGAGAGGGCTGGTGTCCCCCACCTGCGCCCAGGCAGAGAGAAAAAAGGACACAGGCAGCAAAGAGGGTGAGCCTTCCCCTACCTGAACCCAGGCCAGCCTGAGAGGGACTTGGGACTTGGCCAATCATGCAGAGAGTGCCGGTGTCCCCCACCTGTGCCCAGGCAGACAGAAAGAGAGACACAGGCAGCGAAGAGGGTGAGCCTTCCCCGACTTGCGCCCAGGCCACCCCAAGAGGGTCTCTGCCTAAACAGGCAGAGACAGAAGGACTCAGGAAGCAGAGAGTGCCACTGTTCTTCACCTGTGCCCAGGCCAAATAGGTGAACCACCAGAAAAGACTGTCAGACACCAAAGACAAACTAACTACCACTGACAGATGGAACCAATCAGCAGCCTGCACATTGAAGTTTAAAAACGCACAGGGTACAAACTGACCTACCCACATCTCTGAGTCTACCCTTATTACAGAGGTGACAGACAGGTCCATGGACCTCAACACCTGGGACTCATCAACAACACCATTGCAGCAGACAGAAGGAACCCTAGAGTAATTGCAACCCAGTACCAACAGTCTACTGGCAGAACAACAATAGGGTGATACGGGACACAAATTTCGAAGAACGTATTAAAGGGTGATAAACACACAACAGAGAGCTAAGAATAACCATACAGTAGAGGCTAGTCATCTTTAAGGCACACTTAGTAATAAACATCTACCTCCAGAACCACTATAGTATATAACCACTATACAGGGAGAGTGATTAGACATAGGAAACCTACAGAGTGAGAGAGAGATACCTAAGGCAACAAAGATATAAACTTAAGAAATCATGGGAAGGAGGAACAACAAAGAAACAATGAGCTCCCACAACTCCACAATAATAGAACCCATCACCACAGAAATGCAGGGATTCCCAGAAGGACAATTCAGAACTTTAGTAGTAGAAATGATACGGGATTTCTGAAAAGAATTCAGAGAGAGCCTGAAAGGACTGAAGAATCAAATAAGCAAAGAATCTGACACCCAAAACAGGAGTCAAATAGAGGCTCTGAAGGAAGTGAAGGATGCAATATTGAAATGAAGGCATCAATACAAACTATTAACAGTAGACTAGACCATATGGAAAACAGAATCTCACTCTTGGAAGACTACCACTCCAAAAGTGAGCACATCTTATATAATATAGAAAAAAAATCGACAGCATGAATTGGACATCAAAGAGATCTTGGCCAATTTGAAAAGAGCAAACCTAAGAATAACAGGCATAGAAGAAGGAATAGAAGCTGAAACCAAAGGAATAAATAATCTTTTCAGAGAAGTAATATTAGAAAATTTCCCAACCCTAGAAAGGAACAAGAAACATACAGAATCCCTAATAGACAAGATCAGAGAAGAGGTTCACCACGCCACATAATAGTCAAATTGACTAACATAGAGGCCAAGGAGAGAATCTTAAAGGCAACCAGAGAAAAAAAACAAGTAATATACAGAGGAAAACCAATAAGAATCACCCCTGACCTTCCAAACCACATCATGAAAGCCAGGAGGGCCTGCGATGACATATTCCAAACTCTGAAAGAAAACAACTTCCAACCAAGATTTACCTACCCAGCAAAGATATATATAAAATTTGATGGGGAAATAAAATCCTTCCACGACAAACAGAAGCAGAAAAAATTTATGTCAGCCAAACCAGCATCAGAGAAAATACTCAAAGCGATTAATTATAACAATAACTTCCATCAAACAGCCAACTAAGAAAAGGGAAAAAAAAACACTACCTCAAACAGAAGTCAAAACTCAAAATGTTAGGAATTAAGAATCATCTATCAATAACCATGCTGAATATAAATGGACTCAATTCCCCAATCAAAAGACATAAGGTAGCAAAATGGATCAAAAATCTTAATCCATCTATATGCTGCTTACAAGACACACACCTTACAAGACATTCACAAACTAAAAGTAAAAGGCTGGAGCAAGGTAATCCACAATAGTGGAACACGAAGATAAGCAGGAGTAGCAACTATGATATCAGACAAATTAGACTTCAAGCCTAAACTTATCAGAAGAGACAAAGAAGGTCACTTTTTACTGGTAAAAGGAACAATCCACCAAGAGGATATAACAATAGTCAACATTTATGCTCCAAATATAGGTGCGAACAAATTCATAAAACAAATTCTTCGTAACTTTAAGTCACACACAGATCCTAATACAATAATATTGGGAGACTTCAACACTCCTCTTACACTGCTCGATCGATCTTCAAGACAAAAGGTCAGTGAAGATGCCTCAGACCTAAGGAACACCATAAACCAAATAGACCTACTAGACACATACAGAATATTCCACCCAACTACAGCCGAATTCACATTTTTTTCAGCTGCTCATGGAACATTCTCAAAAACAGACCATATCCTAGGCCACAAAACAAATACCAGCAAATTCAAGAAATGTGACATAATCCCCTGCGTATTTTCAGACCATAATGGAATGAAACTAGAAATCAACTGTAAGAAGACAGAGACAAATCTCATAAACACGTGGAGACTAAACACCACACTGCTGAATTAAGAATGGGTCATAGAGGAATTAAGGGAAGAAATTAAGAAATTCCTAGAAACAAATGAAAATAGGGAAACAACATATCAAAATCTCTGGGACACGTTGAAAGCAGTATTAAGAGGAAAATTCATAGCACTGAGTGCTCACATAAGTAGAACTGAAAAGCACCAAATAAACAACCTAATGACACACTTCAGTGCGCTTGAAAAGCAGGAACAGTCTAACCCCAAAGTCAGTAGAGGATAGGAAATTATTAAAATTAGAGCAGAAATCAATGAAGTAGAGAATAAAAAAAATACAAAAAATCAACAAAACCAAAAGCTGGTTTCTTGAAAAAATACACAAGATAGATAAACCATTAGCCAACCTAACCAAAAGAAAGAATCAACCCAAATTACCAAAATAAGAGATGAAAAAGGAGAGATAACCACCGACAGTGTGGAAATCCAGAAGATTATCAGAAACTACTCTGAAAAGATATACTCAAACAAAATGGAAAACCTAGAAGAAATTGACACATTTCTAGACACACACAACCCTCCCAAATTGAATCAAGAAGATATAGAAAAATTAAACCAACCAATAACAATCAAAGAGATTGAAGCAGCAATAAGGAGCCTACCATCAAAGAAAAGCCCAGGTCCAGATGGTTCCCAGGTGAATTCTATAAAACCTTTATAGAAGAGCTAATCCCAATATTTCTCAATTTATTCCATGAAAAAGAAAGAAATGGGACTCTCCCAAATACATTCTATGAAGCCAACATCACATTAATACCAAAACCAAATAGAGACAGCTCAAGGAAAGAAAACTACAGGCCCATATCATTGATGAACTTAGATGCAAAACTTCTAAACAAAATACTAGCAACACGCATTCAAAACCACATCAAGAAAATTATACACCATGACCAAGTCGGGTTCATCCCAGGGATGCAAGACTGGTTCAACATACATAAAACAATCCATTTAATTCACCACATAAACAGAACTAAAGACAAAAATCACATGATCATTTCAATAGATGTGGAAAAAGCATTTGACAAAATCCAGCACCCATTCATGCTAAAAACACTGCAGAGAATCAGAATAGAAGGAACATACCTCAACATCATAAAGGCAATATACAATAGGCCCACAGCAAACATACTGAATGGAGAAAAACTTCGAGAGTTCCCCTTAAAAACAGGAACAAGACAAGGATGTCCACTGTCACCACTCCTTTTCAATATAGTACTTGAGACTCTAGCCAGATCAATAAGGCAAGAGAAGGAAATAAAAGGAGTACAAATAGGAAAAGAGGAACTGAAACTATCTCTCTTTGCAGATGACAAGATATTATACTTAGAAGATCCAACAAACTCAACCAAAAGGCTTATAGAACTGATCAACAAATTCAGCAAAGTGTCTGGATACAAAATCGATCTTAAAAAATCAGAAGCCTTTCTATATGCCAACCATAAATCCACTGAAAAAGAAATCCAGAAGACATTTCCACTCATGATATCCCCCAAAACAATAAAATACTTGGGAATAAACCTAACTAAGGAGGTAAAAGACCTCTACAAGGAAAATTATAAAACATTGAAAAAAGAAATTGAAGAAGATCTTAGAAGATGGAAAGATATTAGAAGATGGAAAGATCTCCCATGCTCTTGGGTAGGCAGAATAAATATCATCAAAATGGCCATTCTTCCAAAAGTGATCTACAGATTCAATGCAATACCCATTAAACTACCAAAGTCATTCTTCACTGACATAGAAAAATCTGTCCTTAAATTCATTTGGAACAACAAAAACCCAGAATAGCAAAAGTAGTTTTCAGCAACAAGAACCATGGAGGAGGCATCACAATACCTGACTTTGAACTATACTACAAAACCATAGAAATAAAAACAGCATGGTGTTGGCACAAAAGCAGACACATAGACCAATGGAGCAGAATAGAAGACTCTGAAAAAATTCCACATACCTACAGCCAATTGATTTTTGACAAAGGGGCTAAAAACATCTACTGGAAAAAAGATAGCCTCTTCAACAAATGGTACTGGCAAAACTTGCTAACCATATGCAGAAAAATAGAAATAAACCCCACCTTCTCACCTTGTACAAGAGTCATTTCAAGATGGATCAAAGACCTAGAAATTAGACCACAGACCTTGCAGCTACTTGAAGAGGGCATAGGCCCAACACTTCAACACATAGGCACAGGTAAAAACTTCCTCAACAAGACCCCAAAGGCACAGGAAATTAAAATGAGGATCAATACTTGGGATTGCATTAAACTGAAGAGCTTTTGTACAGCAAAGGAAACAATCAAGATCCTCAACAGAGAGCCAACAGAATGGGAGAAGATTTTTGCCAGCTATTCCTCTGATACAGGACTAATATCTAGAATATACAGAGAACTTAAAAAAATCACCACTAAAAAAACAAATAACCCAATCAAAAAATGGGCAAGTGAACTAAATAGACACTTCACAGAAGAAGAAATACAAATGGCCAATACAGTTATGAAAAAATGTTCAACCTCATTAGCAGTCAGAGAGATGCAAATCAAAACTACCCTGAGATTTCACCTAGCCCTAATTAGAATGGCAATCATTTAAAACACAAATAACAACAAATGCTTGCAAGGATGTGGAGAAGTAGGAACTCTAATACACTGTTGGTGGGACTGCAAATTAGTGCAACCACTTTGGAAAACAGTGTGGAGGATCCTCAGAAGAATGGGAATGAACCTACCGTATGACCCAGGAATACCACTTCTAGGCATCTACCCAAAAGATGTGAAACCAAACTACCAGACTAATGCATGTGTTTCTATGGTTGTAGCTGCCCAATTCACAACTGCCAAACTTTGGAACCAGTCAAGGTGTCCTTCAACAGATGAATGGATTACAAGACTATGGGATGTGTACACAACAGAATTTTATGCAGCCATAAAGAAGAACAAAATTACATCATTTGCAGGGAAATGGAGAGAACTAGAGAACATTATACTAAGTGAGGTTAGTCAATCACTAAGAGTGAAATGTCGGATGACCCCCCTAATCTGTGGAAGCTAGTTAGAATGGGACTTAGAAGGGACTCTAGACAAAGAAGTAGAAAACTTTAGAGGAACAAAGAAGGTGACCTAACTGAGGGAGTTG
>PVJS01042181.1:0-17626 GCA_004027185.1 Glis glis | reverse complement strand
ATTTTTTTTATACTTTATTTTGAAACCAGGTCTCACAAAGTTGTGGAGGACCCTCACTAGGTAGAGAGAGAGAGAGAGAGAGAGAGAGAGAGAGAGAGACAGGGAGAGAGAGAGAGCTGAGGCTGGCCGCAAACCTGGATCCTCCGGTCTCCGCCTCCCAAAGTACTGGGATTACAAGCGTGTGCCACCACGCCTGGCTTTGTTTTTGCTTTTTTGTGTTTAGTATTGGGGATTGAACCCAGGAGTATTCTACCTCTTAGCAAATGCTGAGCGTTTCACTGAGTTGCTGAGGCTGGCCTCAAACCTACAATCTTCCTGTCTCAGCCTCACAAGTACTAGGATTACAGGCATGAGCCACCATGCTCAGTTTTGAAAATTATGAATAAAATTGCTGGATTAGTGTGAAGATTTTTTGTGAATAAGTTATCAAATCAGAAAAGTATTTAGGAACACAGTTGATGTAGTCTATCATAAGGCATTGTTTAACCTAGTAAATAACTACCAAATCATACTCCAAAGTGGCTATAACACTTTGCATTTCCAGCAATAATGAATGTACCCTGTCAGTAATTTTTCTTCATTATTCTAATGGGCATATAGATGGCATTTCATTGTTGATTTAAATTTTAATAACCTACTGGTAAATTATACTGACCTTCATTTTGTATTCTTATCTGACATCGCTAGATCATTGGAGAGTTGTCTGTTCAGTTTTAAATTTGTTTGTTTCCTTATTGTTGGCTTTTAAGGGTCCTGTGTGTATTATGAATATAAGATACATCTTTGTAGATACATCTTTGCAAATATTTTCTACCAATGTGTGGCTTGCTTATTTTCTTATTCTCTTAATGTTGATATTCACAGGGTATAAGTTTATAATTTTAATAAAGACTAACTTATTTTTTTCTTTCATGGAGCTTGCTTCAGTGCCAAATCTAAATTGTCATCATGAAATGGCAAGGTCACATGTTTTCTTCAATAGTGTCTTCTTAACTACGTATATAAAATTTAGTTATAACTTTTCATTGCTTTTATTAAGAGTTTTATAACATTCTACATGAGGTCATATACAACTTTATTAGATTTTTTTCTAAATAAATACTTAGATAATTGAATTTAGAATTCTCTTCTTTGATAATATGGGAATTTAATGCCATAAATTTCCCTCCTAGTAATTTTTGCTGCATCCCATAAATTTTGATAAGTTATGACCTCATATTTATTTAGATCAAGAAATTTTTTAATTTCCCTTGAGATTTCACCCCTGACCAAATGTGTGGTTTAGAAATGTGATGTTTAAGCTTGGTATTGGAATAAAATCAGACTCACAGAACAATAGAATGGAATAGAATAGAAGATAAAAAGACCAATCCATCCAGTTATAGCCAGGTGATCCCGACAAAGGTGCCAAAACCACATGTTGGAGAAAAGAAAGGCTTTTCAACAAATGGCACTGGGAAAACTGGGTATCCATATGTAGAAGCATAAAACTAGATCCCTGTCTCTTACTCTGCGCAAAAGTCAACTCCTACTCAGAATGGATCAAAGATAAGAAACTGGACCAGAAAATTACTAGAAGAAAACATAGGACTAATTCAGGACTAATTCTCCAACATACAGAAATAGGCAGAGACTTCTTCAGTACACTCCAAAAGCTCAGGAAGTAAAACCAAGAATTGATGAATGGGATGACATATAATTTAAAAGATTCTGCACAGCAAAAGAATCAAGAGTAGTCCATCTATTCAGTAACTGCCAACCCACTCTTCTCTGTTGCTGAAGGTGATTGTCTCTCTGCTTGCTTATGTCAGGGATGAAAAAAGAAATTCCTTAAGGATACCGTCTCCACTCCATCTCTACCATTCTCTCTTTCTGTCTCTCTCTAACACACACACAAACACACACACATACACACACATACACACGCACACTCATTTTTTCTTAGCAAACTATTTCTCAGATTTATTAAAGAGGAATTTACTTCTAGTGAAAAAGATTAAAATATTTTTGAAACAGCTTTAATGTATCTATTTTATTGCATGCTAATTATTTAAATTTTTGTTAATTCATGAAGAGTTTATCTCAGTTGAGCAAACTGCCATCAGTGAGATAATTTATTCCCAAACCCAGTTACTCCCAAAGAAGCTACCAGTGGAATTTATCTGAAATCCTTATTTCTAAGGAACCGAGTAGGATGCAATGTTCTACAAATCTTTCTAGTTCCTTCCATTTGACTAACGGTATTCTAGGATCTAATTCCTAAATGTGTCATAGATATTCCCAAGTGTAGTGCCCATGCACATCTCCTGAAGTCTTCCAATGGTACTGTTTACAACCCATGATCAGTTTCCCTATACCTGTGATATCCTTAGATATAGAATGTACTCTAAAGAATTCATTTATTAATATTCAGGGTTGATATAGTTAAGTAATGAGAACTGTAACCTCTGCAGTGGATAAATCCACTGTAAAGGATTTATTTGGGTGGTGGTCTGGACTGGTAGGGTGTGGCTGGAGAAGGTGGGGCACTGGGGCTGTCATCTTGGGAATTATATATTGTTCCCCACGTCTCTTTCTTCTGGCCTCCATGATGTGAGAGCAAAGCCTTGTGCTCTCCCTCTCTCTGCTTCCCACCTCCATGCCCTGAGATCTGAGGTTCCCGGCCTCATATGGACTCAACCCCAAAATCTCCAAGGAAAACTATGAGCAAATAAATCTTCCTTCTTCTATGTTGTATAGTCAGTTCTTGGATTATAGTACTGAGAATGCTGACTAAAACAACCTGTAATGCCTAATCCCAACATTCACATCAGTATCTTTCCCTAATTGAACCTGGCTCTCTACTGAGAATTTTGCTTTCTCGAAGTCTTCTCAAGCAGTGGCTGATTTCTCTATTATACTCTTTTGAGATGAGATATGCTTGAACTTTAACACTAGTTACTCCATATTGCCACCCTGAGCACTACAAGGTCATAAACTACACTAAGAATGTTTGGCTTAAGACAGGGTCACTGTAAACTTTGGTAACGTTGCATAATGCTTAACCTTGACTTCTGTATCCCCACCGCTTTGCTTATGCAGATGTAGAAAATCCAAGCAATGTCAAATGTAAGGTAAAAATATATTGTTTGGTCTCAAGTGAGTTGTTTCCCATCATCCTAAAATTATGTGAACTTGAACTTTTGACTCTGTGGAATTGTGCTTTTCTTTTTATATAATCAGCCAGTAGTAAAGGCTAGGGACTGCACTTCTTTGTGTAGTCCCGGCCAGCCGGAATAAAGACCTCTCAAGTGGACTTTGGAGTCTGCTGTGTCTCTGTGGGAGACCTCATTACACTTTATACAAAATCCTGGATGTGGTTGGATGGCTTCTCAAGAATTGTCACCAGGACCTTCTAATAATTTCTAAGATCATGCTCTCTATCCCTCCCTCTTTTAAAAAATTTTATGGCTTGATTTTATATTTTCTGGAACTTCCTTTTTTCTGTTGCACTTACTACTCTCCCTAAATAGAATCTTAATTTGACTCCCTTTGCTTTGCTCATATTCCCTGAAAACTGACTTAATGAACATTTTCTCCCAATTAGTCTTGTCAAAATCCTGGGAATTTCATTTTCCACTCTGATGGCATTCAATCCTGGTTCTCAGCACCCTGATCTCCTCTTATGCAGTGGTTTTGTCCTCCATGTACATCATCCACTCCTATGATCATACCTATGTTTTAAAATGATCAATATTTGCTATTGCCTTAGAAACTCAATAAAAAACATCTTATTCAACCACCATCCCTGTCTCTCCAACTTGCTTCCTCCATTATGCTTATTCCAAAAAATATCTGTGGCCCTCAATGTATCATTCTTATTCATTTTTTTATTTTGCAGACTACAGTTTAAATTAGGTAGGAGTCCCAATAGCCCTATAAGTTAGATCTTTTCTGGTTTCAAATGGCCAATTTTGTGTACCTGAGCTGAAACCCCCACAAACGGAAACAGGAAAGAACTAATTTTATCAAGAGATCAGATTAAGGCCCTCAGGTAATATGATTGATTATAGGTGACATCTCTTACTCCAGCTGTTGTTTTAAATTGTATTAAAACAGAGCACAAAGACTATTCCCCAGAGGATCAATTTTAATGATTAAATATTTTAACATTTGGTTTTGCAGGCTTTACAAAAAAGAAACATTAGAAGTATACAAAAGTGTATGCAATGAAGCTAAAACAGCTCAAAAAAGACAAAATTTATTTTTTTAAAAAAGAGACATAAAGAAACACAGGAAAATATTCATTGTATAATGTCAAGAAACAATTAAAGCTCTCATTCAGAAAAAAAAAACAATAATTATAGCATACTCATCAGTAAATGACCAACAATCCTACTGCCTTTTCAAAGTTCTTTATCATTCCGCCCCTGTATCTTCCTTTCTTGTCTTACTAGTTTAAATTCCATGGTAAATTATTTAAAAATCTTTCAAGCACATACCCACAACTCCCTGATGACAGCTTTCTCCAAAGTATTTGTCTGGTTAAATCACAATCCTATTTGAAGTCAAATCTCTCCCTCTGTGGGGGGTCTGAACCATAAATCTGCATGTAGCTGGAGAGAAGGTCACACCTTTGCCACAATTCTTGGTCTCTCACCTCTAGAGGAAGCTTAATGCTACCCAACATCCTTTCTTCTCTCTCTCCCACACTCCCAGAAGAGTATTCCAGACCTTTCATCCTCAAACTGGAAATACTTCCTCTCCTATCCTTCCTTAGTTTATGACCATTTAGTCTCTATTTCTCAGAGAAAACAAATCCAAAAAAATAATAGATATTCTATAAACTTTTCAATCACCATAATTACATTTCCTTTTAGGATCTAAAGGAGTCTAGATGCAAAGATGTCTTTTAAAATCTTATTTTAAGAAAAGATGTCTTTTAAAATCTTATTTTCATATATACACATATGTGTATGTATATATGTAGATATACATGTATACATATACTTATTTTTTTTATATGAGGAGGACTTTCAACTCATATTAGCATGACTCTAGTCTCTTATAAGTAAAGAGCCCAGGGTGAGGGCTAATAAAGACACATAAGCAATGGAGGATCTGTGAGCCAAAGAACAAAATGATGAAAAAGGTGATAAGTATTTGTTAAAGAAAAAATGCACTACATCACCTTCATTTGTGTGCTATTTAATCATTTATCCATAATGCAAATACTCATTGAACTCCCATTAAGTGTAAGGAAGTATTCAACAAATATTTGCTGAATGAATAAATAAATAAATAGGGAGAAAGGAGAAGGGAATTCTATAATGTAGCATAAAATTCCAGGAAACTTTTAATAATATGCTTAAATAGTCCTAAAAAATCCCTTCTAATATAAAATTATTAACTATTAATATATATTTACACAAATGAAGAATTTACCAGTGATTTCAATGGTACTGTATCAATTATTGCACTGGTTGAAAAATTTTGTTTTTCATTTTCTTTAATTTTTAAAAACATAATCATCAAGAGTATCTATGTCAGCCAGGTGTGGTGGCACACACTTATAATCCCAGTACTTGGAAGGCTGAAACAGGAGGATCACAGGTTCGAGGATAGCCTCAGCAAGTAGTGAGACTCATCAACCTAGTGAGATCTTCTTTCCAAATAAGAAATAAAATAGGGCTGAAGGTGTAGCTTGAAGGTAGAATGCCTCTGGGTTCAATCTCCAGTACCACAAAAAAAAAAAAGAAAAAGAGTATTTATGCCAAATATTTATAATCACCATATTTCAGAATGGCATATAAATATATTTTATATGATAATAAGCTACTGGCCACTTACAAGACCAAAAAATACATATGATTTATTATAAAAATGATTAATGTGCTATTTATTTTCCTCTTTCATATATAAATGGTATATTTCTAAACATGATCATATTGAACAAGCATTTGGAATAATACTTAAATAAAGAAAAAGTTTAAAAACTAAAAAATGGTGGAAATGCCTGAACTGAGGCATACATAAAATGCAAACATGCAAACCATAATATTAAGATAGAAAACAAAGCCTAAATCAATAACATATATTTTGATTGCAGCTTAATCCTGAAATATTTTCATAATTTAAACACCCACCCCAACCACATTTTCTTCATTAAGTTGAGATGATTGACTGGTCTTTAGTTGAATGTATTTTCATATTCATCATGAGACCCAGTCTCAGCCCGATATTATGAAGCATTAGTTGAGATGATAACCATGAATTAGCCCCATCTGCCCAGTTCACAGACTCATTTCCAAATAAACTATAAAAACACATTCTTCTATATCCAATCTCTTTATGTTTTTAAATGACAATTTAGAAAAGTTTAAACTAGTTTCCCACCAGACACTGAAACTTAATATCTCAACTTATCACCAGTTAACAGCAATCCATCACTATTAGAGAATGTGTAATATTGTTATCACAGATGAGTTACAGGAAGACTGATACCTGGGGCAAAAGTGGGCTGCAGATTTTTTTTTTAAATTATCCTGTTGTTAAGGTTGATTCCTGGATTCGTAGCAATGGGTTACAGAATACATTGTCACTATTTTTAGAAGTAACTATTAAGAAATGACTTTGATGAAACATTTGGAAGGGGGTACATCAGCATCTTAAACCAATATATATACCTTATAACTCTTAAAAATTGTTAACATAGATACCTGAGTACAATATCATTTCCAGCAAATATTGGCATCAGGTGAATCCTCCAATATTTAAATCATAGCCTTCCTAGAAGGTAGAAGAGTAAGTAACCATAAACACTTTAGAAATAGAGTCAGGTATCTTAAAATTGAATTTTCTAAAATGTTGCAGATACTCCAGTCAGTTTTTTAAAAAATGTAAATTATTTAAGTAGGACATTAAGGCTAATTTATAAATTAATGGCTACTGACTAGCTGTGATTTGGGGGAATAGGTTAGCTTCCCCCTGCCAAATTTTTCCCCCCATGAAAGGATCAACTGTTTTGATCTTTTCCTGAAAAAGATTCAGAAGCTGTGCGTGATGGCACACGCTTGTAATCTCAGTACTTGGGAGGCTGAGACCGGAGGATCCGGGTTCGCGGCCAGCCTCAGCTACTTAGTGAGACCCTCCACAACTTAGTGAGACCCTGTTTCAAAATAAAAGGATAAAAATTAGGGCTGGGGGGTAGCTCGGAGGTAGAATGCCCCTGGGTTCAATCCCCAGTACCACACACACACACAAAAAAAAAGATTCAGAACTCAAGCTGGAAAAACAGAGGGCTTGAGGGGTTTCTTGTTAATACTTCAAAGGACTGGCATGTTTCCAACCAGAGGTAGAAAAGATGGGAAAGAAGGGAAATTCCCAGTCTTCATCATCCTTCCGCATCACCCCTTTAAAATCATTCTGTGACAGGCCTGGTTTCAAATAGCTCTATGTCAGGTGAACTGTGGAAACAGGAGAGGGGTGGGGAATGGGAAAAAGCCTCACATGACAGCCCGAGAAGAAAACCAGAAAGACCTATCACGCGGTGTCGTCAAGGACAGATGTCACAAAAAATCAGCCCGACATATCTGCTTCCTGGATTCTGTGCAACAGTATTCTTTTCAGAATAAAGGTCACACATTCCGTGTGTGTGTGTGTGT
The DNA here is from genome assembly GCA_004027185.1 of Glis glis. Lineage (NCBI taxonomy): Eukaryota > Metazoa > Chordata > Mammalia > Rodentia > Gliridae > Glis > Glis glis. Next base: position 9,983 of record PVJS01042181.1, on the reverse strand, counting down.
GTGTGTGTGTGTGTGTGTGTGTGTGTAAATCAAGAAGTACCTGAAAGAAGGCCCGTGTGCTTGTCTTTGTACGTGTATAAGCACATCCAAGGACACTCGATAACTAGATTTTCTCCTCTATTATCAGGCTATTTCGGTATCAAGTGATTTGCCTGCCTGATTATATTGATTTTGTATCTTAGCAGCAGGTAGAAAGAATCAATGTGAAGAGGTCAGCATGTCAAGGGAAGAGCTGCAAATCGTAGACCGATGGTTGTAGGCATGAAAAATACTCCGAGCCAGTGACACTGACAAGCTGAAGCCGGTGGAGCTTCCTCCACCCCACTTCAGTCCAGGCCACTGCGTTTTAATTACTGACTTTTGTAGTACATTGCCACTTAAATTCTTATTTAACAACTCTATAAATCTTTTTTGACACCATCAGCTAGCATTTTCCTTTTTTTTTTCTGCATTTTGTTCCTGCACGATTTATGTTAGGTATATGTGCAGCTGGGGGGGTTCTATGTATAGAAATTATACTATTTTTTTATCATTTAGGGTTTTTGTTTGTCTTGGTACTGGAGATTGAAACCAGGGTGTTCTACCTCGGAGCGACATCCCCAGATCTTTTATTTTTGATTTTGAAACAGGATCTCCCTAAATTGCTGAGACTGACCTCAAACCTGCGATCCTCCTGTCTCAGCCTCCCAAGTACTGGGATTACAGGCATGTACCACCAAACCAGCCGTGATTTAGGTTTGACTCTCAAAGAATCATAATTACAAAGCAAACAGTTTGGAGCAAAAACTGAATGGTCTAAGCCATACAGTCTCAATGTAATTATCAGAGTAGGAATGAAAATGCATATCACTCGTGTCACTCAGGATCTGAGCAGAGGACACATTCAAAGGATTAACTGGTAAAACTTCAACTAAGAGACAATTATGTGGATAGTTCAGAGGATGAAGCAAACAACCAGGTGCAGGTCAAACACCAAGCTTCAAGCCACAGCAGTAAACCCCATCACCTACCTTTAGGTAGAAGGTATGAGAAAGGGCACAATACTAGAAGCAAGTGCAGAAGTGCAGGCTGTGTTTTTGAAAAGGCATTGACCCCACAGGAGCTATGGTTAAAGAAAGTGGCCTCCCATGAAGAGAGGGACGAATGCCCTCAGCCTCTCTGAGCTGCAGTGCTCTCGGACCCCAGCTGTGTTTCCTAGTCTCCAAACACAACAGGAAGCTAGTCAGCAAGGGAGCATGGGTAATGTGGCTTGTAGGAAATTCCAAGGCACACAGCAGAGAAGAGAAATGCAGAGAACAAATGGGAAATAGCAAGCTAGAACTAAGCAGCACAAAATGGTAGAAGGACAGAGAGAGTGTTATTTTAGTCATAGGGAGCTGGACGTGGTGGTACACACCTGTAATCCCAGTACTTGGGAAGCTGAGACAGGAGGATCGCAGGTTTGAGACCAGCCTCAGCAACTAAGCAAGGCCCTCTGCAACTTAATGAGATTCTTTTTCAAAGTAAAAAATCAAATAAGGCTGAGGGTGTAGCTCAGAGGCAGAATGATCCTGGGTTCAATTCCCAGTACCCCCCCACAGAGTCATGGGTAAATGTTCATGCCCCAGGAATAGTAGATTTGCATATAGCAGACCCAATTATCCTCTGAGACAAATGAGAGAAGTTAGAGATCAATCCAACAAGCAAATGAAAAAACAAACAAAGACATCTATTTGAAGTCAGGGGAGAGCTAGCAAGTGAGTCAGTACTTGAAAAGCCAAGATCCTAAGAGAAGAAAAGCTCACTGAGTAAAGCTTGATATAATATGTCACTCTTCACCAAAAGGAGAAGACCAATTTCTTTGTTGTTGTTGTTGTGTTGTTCATTTGTTTATTTTGTTTTGTGTTACCGGTGATTGAACCCAGAGGCATTATATCCCTGAGCAACACTCCCAGCCCCATTTAATTTTTTATTTGGAAACAGGGTCTCACTAAGTTGCTGAGGCTGGCTTTGAACCTGCCATCCTCCTGTCCCCCAGCCTCCCAAGTACTAGGATTTAAAACATGCACCACCATGCCACGCTCTGAGAATACCAACTTCAAAGGTGTGAAAGAGATGCTAAGAAACTCAGTAGAATGGCCAAACAGAGACAAAGAATCTGGGCAGAGCCTCTGTCCTCCTTATTTCTTAGGACTGGTCAAATAAACCCATAAGTCTAGGGGTTCCAAGAGAACCAAGACAGAGTCTATAAGATCCCTCTGGAAAGGGAAAATGGATGAACTCTGCACACGTCTCCTCTAACACTCAGATTCATATGTGGTGTGGGCACAGAAAATCCAGGGAGACTCCAGTGGGAAGAGGTAAAGACTTAAATGTAATTTTCAGCAGACACATAGTAGGGAGATGAAGTATGACATGCAGACCTTGGTTATGAAATGTTCTCAGTAAATTCTCAAATCTTCCACTTGGGAGACCTGAAGACAAATCACCCCAGTAGTAATGTTGAAGAAGTAGACGAGGTCTCATGAGTACTAAAACTCAGCCTCCATAGAGCTCAAACTTTGGCTTTTCAAGTACTGACTCACTTGCTAGCTCTCCCCTAAATACAAACAGATTTCTTTGTTTGCTTTTTCATTTGCTTGTTGGATTGATCTCTCATCTGTTCCTCTCATCTGCCTTAGAGGATGATTGGGTCTGCTATATGTGAGTCTACCATTCCTGGGGCATGAACATTCACCCAGGACTCTGTGTGTGTGTCATGGTGGAGGTGGAACTGGGAATTGAACCCAAGGTCATTCTACCTCTGAGCTAAGCATGTGCTGAAGATGTCTCCTCTAGAGTCTTTACAATTTTCATACCAAGACTCCAGCTTTCATAAAATTTAAAAGGCACAGCAAGCAGCATGCTGAAGAGGAAAATCAAACAAGATGATCAGATGCAGAGTTGATCCAGACATTGAAATGATCAGATAATTAAATGTGTTTAAATTGATGTGTTCAAAACATAGTGGGAAACATGTTACATTTTACCAGAGAATTGGAGTTTATACTAACAGTCAAATTCTATAGACATGGAAAAGACAATAATGAAAATTATGAACAACTCAATAGGTTGGATTAGACCGGAGATGGGCAAACTACAGCATATGGTTGAAATCTGGCCTATGCCTTATTTTCATAAATTTTTTTTTCTTAAAATACAATTATGCCCATCTGGTTACATATTGTCCAGGGGTGCTTTGGTGCTAAACTCAGAGTTCCCTATTTGTAGCCAAGACGATCTGTCCCACAAAGAATAAGATATTTACAATCTGACCTTTCACCTATAAAGAATGACTTGTGAATTAGGCAAAGAAGAAGAGCTGATTGGAATATAGTTCAGGAGAAAATTTTCAGAATGAAGCACCAAAAAGTTTTACAAAATAAAAATAAAGGAGGGAGAGTAAGATAGAACATGGGTCTTGGTAACAGTCTAAATGATGCATAATTACAGTTGAAGAAACAAGGAAGAGAGCGGTACTGCTGTAATATTTGAAATAAATGCTGAGATTTCTGAGAAGTAATCAAATGTATTATGCTAGAGATCCAAGAATTATTTTGGATGTCAAGCAGAGGATTACGAACAAACAATAAAAACCACATTGGCGCATAAAATATAAGGTAAAATGAAAACATTAAAAACCAAAATGCAGCTGGGAGGAGGTGGGGGAGTGGGAGAGGTTTGCCTTCAAAGGGGCAGCAATAAAAGTGAACAGTTAAGAGTAGTCTCCACTCATAGGATGAAAGCCAGAAGTCAATGGGCAGAATGTAAAAAGTCTGAAAGACAGTCACAGCCCAAACAAACCCTCTATCCACATACTTCAAGTTGAAGAATAAAATTAAAATATCCTCAGCAAAACTAAAATGGAGAGCATTCATCTACAGCAACCTCAATTAGAAACTGACTAAAAGTAGTTCTTCAGGTAGGAGGATATGATAATGGGGAAAGCACTGAAATTCAGTAAAAAATAAAGAATAATGGAAAGGAACTATATGTGGGTAATCTAAATACATACTAACTATATAAAGCAATAACATCTCTTGGAGACCAAAATAGATGTAATTAAAATGTATGATTTATACATCGTCACTGACCCAGAAATTTCACTTCTAAACATATACCTCAGATGTATGTGTATGTACACACACACATACACACACACACACACACACACACACACACACATCAAAAGGCATGATGAAGAAAAGTCATTACAATATTAATTTACATTGCTAAAATCTGGGAACAAATTGTAAGAGTAGCTCTACACACAGCAACTCCGTGTACAGTTAAGATAGAAAATTACAACAAAATTAAATTGCTTTACTTTAAAAATGAAAACAAGTCAGATAAATTACATAAGTATTTGCATTTTAAAACCCACCATAGCACCAAGAGAGATGGTACATGACTGTAATCCCAGTACTTGGGAGGCTAAAACAGGAGAATCACAGGTTTGAGGCCAGCCTCGGCAATTTAGGGAGGCCCTCAGCAACTTAGTGAGACCCTGTTTCAAAATAAAAAATAAAATAGGAATGGGGGTGTAGCTCAGAGGTAGTATGCCCCTGGATTTGGGTGGGCATGGTGATGTACACCTGTAATTCCAATACTTGGGAGGCTGAGACAAGAAAATCATAGGTTCTTGGCCACTCTCACAAATTAGGGAGGCCCTTCTCAACTTAGTTAGACCCTGTTTCCAAATAAAATAAAGCTGGGGCTATAGCTTAGAGGTAGAACACCCCTGGGTTCAATCCCCAGTAGAAGAAAGGAAGGAAGGAAGGAGAGAAAGAGAGAGACAGAGGAAGGGAGGGAGGGAGGAAAAGAAGGAGAAGGGGGAGGAGGGGGAGGAGGAAAGGAAGGAAGGGAGGGAGGGAGGTAGGGAGGGAAGGAGGAAGGAAGGAAGGAAGGAAGGAAGGAAGGAAGGGTCACCATAGCATCAAGGATTTGAAGAAACCTAAAGGTACAAATTCCAGGTGGCTACAAACACTTCCCAAGGGTCACATGGGAGAGCAAAATTCAGTCCCCAGGGACCCCAAGGACTGATGGCAAGGCTGTCATGCATAAAGAGATTTCCAGAGCTGCGGATGCAAACATTCCAGGGAACATCCTGGTTTCCTGCTAGAAACCTTTGAAACCAGTGGAGACTGAAGTGTGACTAAAGTGCAAAGAGCCTGAAGCCAGCACAAATCCAAATGACAGGGACCATCTCTACTTTAGTGGCATGACAGAGAGAGTAGAAGGACCAGCACCTACCTCAGTCTCTACGATTCTTTGACTTAATTTTTTGTTTACTTATTTTTGGGGGGGTACTGGGGATGGAACTCAGGGATCTTCTACCTCCAGGCTACATCTCCAGACCTATTTTATTTTTTATTTGGAAACAGAGTCTCACTAAGTTGCTGAGAGCCTCACTAAGTTGCTGAGGCTGGCTTTGAACCTGCGATCCTCCTCTTTCAGCCTCCCAAGTACTGGGATTACAAGCGCGGACCACCACGCCCGGCTGACTTAAAATATTTGGTATGCCATATAATATGACCCATAATGAGAAGCGCTAGACTCTCATAGATCAATTTTTTCAGCTCTTATCTCTTGACTGAATAGTTATTTAAATATACAATACCCGTTCATATTTGCCCACCTGTCTGAATTCTGCTAAATAATAATGTATTGAATATGATTTTTTTTCTATGCACATATGATTATAATTAATCCAAAATATAAACTGGGTAGCTCCAGAGGCTAAAAAGGATTTAGTAGCTTATATAGCGTAATGAGACTCACACATCTTCTTTAAAAGCTTTCTAATCAGAATATCTCCATAATCAGTTATAAATCCAATGTAATTATCTTTTTAGTTTTCTTTTGGTTGCTGTTCCATTAGATTTCAAAGAATGCCTATCTTTAAAGTTCACCCATAATTAAACCAAATTCATCCTAATGGTACCTAGAAATACCCTTATTACTCATTGAAAAACGCTGTGACGTGTGAGCTGAAAAGTCCCTGTGAATAGTTTATATCTTAAGAGATTGTCTCATTTATTTTGACTGTGTCTATATTTTATGATTGCTTATGTAGCATTTTCAACTTTAAAATTAATGTCAATGAATCCTTCTGAACGCCAGCTGCCATCCTAGTTAAATCTTAAATAGACAAATTGCTCATATTTCATGTACCAGTTATTCTTGAAAAAGCTTCGTCAAAATGACATTATGCCCTGCTTTACAAGTATGTTGAGTTCTTTTTCTACCAGGAAAAAAAAAAAAGGACAAGTTGGCATTTCTTGCTCAGGAAGCATAAATGCTGGTTTCTTTAGGCTATTCTGCTACTTTCTAAATACTCAAATGTCAACGGCAAATCCATGAGAAGGGATTTAACATAATCCACACCAACTTTCCAATTTTTATCACACCTTCTTTTCTATTATCCCCTTCAGCTTCAAGCCCTTCTTACCTGGGCTTTGATTATTTCAGGCTCTTAGTGGACTCTCAGCAACCAATCCCGGCTGTTCTGATTTATCCACACGCCCAGAAGTCTGAGCTAAATAGACAAGTTCATCACAGCTCCCAAGTGCATGAGAGGTGCACGAATAGCAGTACTATACAAAAGCTAGCTCACTGCAATTTTGTGTTCTGAACTAGAAGGGGAGTGGGAAGGGACCATTTCATTTCGACTACGGAGAACCACAAGAATGATTTGTAATGGCAATTCTGGAGTTAAATAGGAATGCAATTTCTATCTGTTTGAGGAGGATGTAGGCTCTAAGATGAGTAGAGAACAGTGTCTCAAAAAAACCCCGCATACAGGACATGATCAGAAATGATGATAGGAACAAGACAGGACTTTAGTGAAAAGAGAGAACAGATATGAAAGAATTCCTAATAAATACATGTTAGAGCAGATGTTGTAGGATTGGACATCCCTGGGCCTTATAAATAAAATAACACTTATTGGTGTTTTCAGAAAGAATAACAAAGGTTGCTATTATACCTTGTCATTTAACCAAATAATCATCTCTGAAATAATTTTTGGTGAAGTCATTTAAACTCTAATGAGGAATGTTTACATTATTAAATAGCAAATGTAGCAAACTACAGTGAATGCCTGAAAAAAGGAAATTGGTCACAGGCTTGTTTGGTGCCTACAATAAAACCAATGAATGTGAAATGTTTAGATCAGGAATGCCATATCTGTAATTTACTAGAATACTCACCATTCCCTTTTATCTTCCATATTTAACAATTTTCACTTTCTGGCTGAGCCCTGAAGGCAGGATTGTGATCTTGTATGATCATCACTACTGCCAACTAACATTTTTTTCTTCTCATCAATACTCCAAAGGTGCTATTCAAAACAAAGAAAAAAGGAAGCATTCTTTGCTAATGAAAATAACTCCATTAAAAAAAGGTTAAGTGATTTCCACTGAAATATCTTACTATGTTAAAACAGTGTAACTCTTAAGTTATATGGATGTTAAGTTTTATGTTTCAATAAATAAGGGTCATAACGGTGCTCACTGTTTTTTTTTTTTTGGATACTATATGCAAGTTTCAAAATTAGACCTAATTTTAAGACGTTTGATAGCATTGTGGTTAACATGATAGTCTCTGGATCCAGGCTGCCTTCATTTAAATTCTTGGTCTGTTACTTCCTAGCGATGTGAATCTGAACAAGCTACTTATATACACTGTGCCTTGAACTTCTGAAACATAAAATGGATGACAGTATTTTATCCTAGAGGATTGTTGTGAGGATTATATAAGCTAAAATCTATAAAGTTCTTATCATAGTACTTAATACATAATATGGTTATGTAAATTTTAGATATTATTATAATTATTATTAATACTTATATCCAAAGACCATTTGTAAAAATAACATTGATGCTCCTGAATATCCAGTATCAATTATTATAATTTTTAAAAACAATCAATTATTCAATTCTGCACTTATTTTTATACTTAGTAACTTTTAAGCATATTTAGTCAAGAAATAATACAGCTTATGTCTTGCCCTCATATTTAGGATTTGTGACTGAATTTATTATTAACTGCATATTTTGACAGATATTATCTTTTTAGAAAATAGGGAACATGACTTTAAATGGTTACAACTACATTTTAGCATGAATGCATTCTTAAAAGTTTTTAATACAGGACATGGTTATCTTCACATTGATGAGTGTTCACTTACTTTACAATTCATGCCCTGCAGAATAAACAGCTATTATTCTCAGCATTGTCATTTATTTTCCATATTCTTAACATCTTAGTTTAAATGAAAATTGATTCTCTCATAAACCTATAAGTAACAAATCTTTATTTTTTTCAAAATATTAGAATGCCTAACTCCATTAGATTATTGGTTTTGCTCATCATTCACATAGTGATTCTGCAGGTCCAGAAACAATACCTTTGCACCAAAAAATTCAATAGTCAAAGTTGAATATTTTCTCTAATTAAAGCTAATAATGAACAGAAGATACCCATATTTATATCTAATTTGCATTTTTACATTTTATTAAGACAATTTCCTGTTTTCTTTTTTATACTTTTATTGATGCATTAGAATCTCACATCATAATGTAGTTCATAGTAATAGTGACATACATGTACACAGCATTTAAATAATGTACACTTCCTAAATATGTGAATGACCAACGTGTTTCTAGAATACTGGCATTTGTCAATATTCTAGACTTATCCAGGTTAAAGAAGCTTAATTTTTATAAATGGCTCCAATTTCTCTTTAGATTACAATATGAATAATACTAACCTCTTCATAAAAAGGTTTCTGATTTAGCCAGTTCTCATCTCTCTTCCTGTCAGCAACCCTGTTGTATTATCCCTTGAGTTCTGTGCTATCATGTTAAATGAGAAATGTCAAGATCCTTCATGCTTCATACAGAGATTTCTTCTCTGGTTTCAAATAAAGAAGTGAATGTGGATGAGATTCATTTTCTAGTTTAGAGTTAACTCAAATGATAGGAAGCAATAGTAGATAAGAGGAAAAAACTGAAAGAAATAGTGGCAGGCAAAATTTTATCTGACAATTCCTTGCATTCTGCAATTGCATAACAAAATTTTATGCCATATATTTCTAGTTTCAGGTAAATGTTATCAGTAGGATTCATGTTCATCTATTAACCTCATGATTTCTTATTCTCAGAGAACAAAGACATAGTAGTTATAGCCTTCTATTCCAGACATTTCATCAACACAATTATTTTGAAACATCACACAAATTGAACCAACTAAGAAGACATGCCTATGAGATTTTAAGTCAGGTAATTTTGGCATATTAATTTGTACTATCCTTAACAAATATATCATAAGTACTATGAATAAATATTATAAATGAAGTATAAAATCACTCACATAATGAAAAATAACTGCAAAATAATACATCAAGAAATCTGTAAACATAATTATAGCAGTTATTTCAACTTCCCCACTAATAAGTTTTGATTGTACATTGGTTTGGTTGTTAGATTACACTATGAAAAAAGTATAATGTGATACTAACTAACTTTATTTTCCCAATTCCCTGGAAGAAAAGGTCATTATTTCTTCCTCCAGGGATAGAAAATCTCAGGGACTACAGAAAACTCCAATGCAGCATGAAAACAGAGTCATACTGTAGGGATGATGTCATCATTGATTCAGATGAATGTAAATACCACCGATAAAAAGTTCATGCAGATCCATCAATCTCCCTTCATTTCCTATAACTAGCATTGGAAGGAGGATGTAAATACAGTGAAGAGATGTAGAAATGAAATTAATAATTAGTGCAAACTCATTTAGAATTTCTGGATAACAGTAAATCACAAAATAAATTATCAATATTTTCACATGAACAGTGCTAAAACACATAATCAGCTCAATAAAATGTATCTGCTATTACAATGTCTTTTCTAAATGTCTTTTATCTTTTTTTTTTTTTTTTTTTTTTTTTTTTTTTTTTT
>PVJS01042180.1:0-17627 GCA_004027185.1 Glis glis | reverse complement strand
AATAAAGTATAAAAAAAAAATAGGGCCGGGGGGTGTAGTGCAGAGGTAGAGCGCCCCTGCGTTCAATCCCCGGTACCGCAAAAAAAAAAAAAAAAAAAAAAAAAAAAAGAATGGTATCGCGATCTTGTTTAATGTAAATGCCTCCAGAGAGTACAAGCTTTAACTTGTACTGATCTCTTGTTTTTATCAAGTTTCTTAGGTTTGACCTTTTTGATAAGGAGGGGAGTGTCTACCAGGTTATAGCAGTTGTGTGAAGGAAGGTTTTGTAGGGGTGTTGTTTTGAACTGAATCTTGAAGGATGAATAGGAATTTGTCAGATAAAGTGATGATAAGGAGATTCCAAGCAGACAATATATACTATGCCCAAGGAACTTAAAATAGAGTTATAGAGTGAATATGGGGAGTATTCAAAGATAAAGTTGGACACAGAAGGGTTTTATATATTATGGTTGGGACTTTGGACTTGATCCTGAGGCAGCACTTGATCCTAAATGAATGAGTGTGTGTGTGTGTGTGTGTGTGTGTGTGTGCACGTGCATGCATGCACACACACATGGGCCTCAAACCTTTGATCCTCTTGTCTCAGCCTTTCAAGTACCTGGATTATAGGCATGCGCTACCACACCTGGCTAAGATCTCATTTTAAAAAGATTACTATAATCCAAGCATGGTGGCGCACGTTTGTAAACCCAGTACTTGGGAGGCTCACAGGAGGATCACAGGTTCGCAGCCAGCCTCAGCTACTTAGTGAGGCCCTCCACAACTTAGTGAGACCCTGTTTCAAAATAAAGAATAAAAAATAGGGCTGGGGGTGTAGCTCAGAGGTAGAATGCCCCTGGGTTCAATCCCCAGTTCTGCAAAAAAAAAAAAAAAGATTACTATAAAAAAGCGTTGAAGATGGGTTGTTAAGGAAATAAGAGGAGGAGAGTGAAAACAGTTGTTCAGAAGAGGGACAGCAAGGACGTGAGCTGGGGCAGTACCAGATGAGAATAGGAGGGAGAAGAGACATTATGGAATTAGAATCGGTGGGTCTTAGTTATTGGTTAGTTGCAGGGTAAGTGTGAGGTGGAATGAGGAGTTAAAGTTAACTTGCATATTTCTAGTTTGGGTAAGTGGGTAGCTGGGGGTATCTGAATATAGGAGGGAAATGTGGGTTTGGGTGGAAGGTTAAGGAATTCAGTTTTTGATAGGTGCAGTTTGAGATGCCTTTGCCAGTGAGTGGTGGTTGGGTATTTGGGTTTATAGGACTTGACAGAGGTATGCCTTGATGGTGTTGATTTGGGAACTACAGATGTTTAAGGGTGCCAAACGAGATATCGATGAGAACCCTGAGGGAGTATATGTAGTGAGAGGAAAGGAAGCCAAACAGGGATCAGGTATTGAAAGCTAGAAGGAAGAAGAATTACTGAAGGAGACTGGGAAGGGGGAGAACCAAGGAGGAGTGTTATGGAAGCCTTGGGAGGAGAGTCTTAAGGAGGAGGGAGTGCTTGGCAGTGGCATCTACAAAAGAGGAATCAAGCGAGTGATGGACTGAAAATGAATGTTTGAGTTCACCATTGGTAAGCTTTGATTGTCTGGTAAGAATAGGTTCACTGGGGTGATGTAGGTAAAAAAACAGGTTACAGTGGGTTGAAGAGCAAGCCCAATTTGAGGAAATGGAGGCGGTGAGTGCGGGGTGCTTATTTAAGATCTTAATTGGGAAAGGGGAGAGAGAGAGAGAGAGCGAGAGAGAAAATGAACAAAAATGAAATTACTAGAAGGGATATTCAGTACATCTTTTTTTTCCTTTGAAATAATGGGCTGTGCTGTTCTGTTAAAATGGAGACCTAGCTGGGCGTGGTGGCGCACACTTGTAATCCCAGTACTTTGGGAGGCAGAGACCGGAGGATCCGGGTTCACGGCCAGCCTCAGCTCTCTTGCTCTCTCTCCCTGTCTCTCTCTCTCTCTCTCTCTCTCTCTCTCTCTCTCCTTAGTGAGGCCCTCCGCAACTTCGTGAGACCCGGTTTCAAAATAAAGTATAAAAAATAGGGCCGGGGGCGTAGCTCGGAGGTAGAACGCCCCTGCGTTCAATCCCCGGTACCGAAAAAAAAAAAAAGGGAGACCTATTTTGTTAAGAGTCAGTAGAGATACATGTTTGAAAGTACAGAATAACACCACCCAAAGTATCAATGAAATACCATTCCTGGGGTACAGGAGAAATGAAAATTTTTTTAGCACATAGGATTAGTCTTACATTGAGGAGGGATACCTATTCCACAAAAAGGAACAAATATAAGGGTAGATAGTAAACCTTTGCTTATTCTTCTCTTTGTTTCTTCTGATTCCTGTTTTTATGCTTTATTTCCTTATGTGTTTTATGATTTTTGATACTTAAGTTCCAGCTTAACGATACGTTATGTGTGAGAAGTCATAGAAGTACAAGTTAAGGTGTATTCCTCCAGAGATTTGTCTTTATTCACTAAGTGATCTGGGGGCACTGGGACTGGGTCTGGTTTTTTTTTTTTTTTTGCAGTACTAGGGATTGAACCCAGGGGCATTCTCTGGGCTACACCCTCAGCCCTATTTTATTCTTTTATTTTTGAAACAGGGTCTCACTAAGTTGCGGAGGGCCTCACTAAGTAGCTGAGGCTGGCTGCGAACCCAGATCCTTCCTCCGGTCTCAGCCTTCCAAGTACTGGGATTACAAGCATGCGCCACCACGTCTGACTTGGATCTACTTTTGAAATAAATTTTTATTCTGAGATTTCTCAGGCTACACAGATAATATTAATAGTATGAATATGGGCCTTCCTTCTTGTGGTTTCAAGTAATCAGAGACGTTTTTTCCTCCTCCCTCACCCGAGCTAATTACCAGAGAGGCACATTTCCTTGTAGTCTTTCTTTATGGGGAGCTGGTTTTTACTTTATCTTTTTACTAAGGTCATAGTTCTTAGATATCTTGGCTTTACTAATTGGGAAGCATCTAATTTGACTCCCTACCTTTTGTAGCCCATAGGCTCTGTCTCTTGTTTTGTATGTGGCTGTAAAATGTAAACATGAGGTTATAGGTGATTCTCAGAATTTTGATTCTAGTTCCTACTGTTTTAAATTAGCCTCTGGAGACTTTATTTACTTTCTTTTCTACTTATTCATGCACCAAAGAAGATCTAGCAACTTAATTTTGCATTTTTAGGAGTTTGTTAATAGAAAGGCTTCTCAATGTATATTCAATCTTCCATATTGTTCATGAACTTCTTCCTATTTTGCCTGCTTTCTTTTCAATCACTTTTTAGGATTGAAACTAATCTGATACCTTTCATCTGGCCTCCTTCAGCGTCTTCACTGCTTAAAGAGTTTTTTTTAATTAGTGCATTATATTTATATAATATATATTAGTGCATTTAATTTTTTTTATTAGTGCATTATAATTATACATCACAGTGAGGTTCAAGGTGATACAAACATACATGCACACAATACTTGATGTATTTTCCTCTGAATCCCACCCCCTACCCCTCTCCCCATACATGTGAGTGAGATTGGTAGCGATACCTTCATATATGGACATAACATTATTTGAACTGTTTCCTTTTCCCCTTTTCCCCTCCCTCCCTTCCCCCAATCCCTTTTCACGATTCTACTGGTCTCTCTCCTTATTTATCTGAAGTCCCTTTTGTCTACTATTTCCTCTCTAGCTTCCACATATGAGAGAAAACATATGACCCTTGACTTTCTCTGAGCCTGGATGATCTCACCTAGCATAATATTCTCTAGTTCCATTCATTTTCCAGAAACTTTTATTTTTTATGGCTGAGTAAAATCCTGTAGTATGTATATGCCATATTTTCTTTATCTATTGATTGTTGATGGACATGTAGGATGGTTCCATAATTTGGCTATTGTGAATTGTGCTGCTATAAACATGGATATACTTGTATCACTAGAGTATTCTGACTTTAATTCTTTTGGAAAGATACTGAGGAGCGGTATAGCTGCGCCACATGACTTAAAGAGTTTTAAATTGTAGTCTCTTTTGGTCATGAGATGTCAGTAAACAACCACTTCAGGATGAAATTGGAGTTTAATGTGATCTTGGTAGGTCTTATTCTTTCTCAGAAAATTAGAAAGTGTGTTTTTTAATGTATATATATGTGTGTGTATGTGTGCAATATACAGCATACATACTATAAGATATACATTTATATGCATCTATATGTATATTCATATGGACATATAATTAATACACATATAGTGTACATACATACCCATCTACATATGAGGCCACACATATCAGAATTTGATTTAGTGATTCTGGGAAACTTGGCTAGTCTATTTTGTTAAGCCCACATCAAATCTACATTCATAAACAGATCAAGACTGTTCATTGCAGTGTTACCACCATACCAGTGTTATAATGGATTTGTTTTTCTCTATTAATAGTTTTATGATTTCTATCAGTGGAACCATAATAATAATTATAAATGTGGAGACTCTGAAGTGTTTTAGCCATTAAGTACAATCTCTTAATATTTGCATTTTCTAGAGTTATTGTTAATTAAATAAAATAGTTAATATCTTTTGTAAAGAACTTTGAGGAATTTTACCAACACACCCTAGAATCAGACGCATGGTGATGGTAGATATTACTGGTAGTTTCATTTAGCTTCAATGTTGTATGTTTTAAGTGTTAAACTAGACAGGTTGAATTCTATGTAGTGAAACTATATCTAATCTACAGTTATATTATAACCCTGTATATGCAAACTACATTACTGCTCTGCTTTCAGCAATTCCCAGGTTAGATTCAACGGGTATCACCATTCTGTACAAGTACTCTGTTATTTTTTATTTTATTTTATTTTTATTTTTATTTTTGTGGTGCTGGGGATTGAACCCAGGGGCATTCAACCTCCAAGCTACACCACAGCCCTATTTTATTTTTATTTTGAAACAGGGTCTTACTAGGTTGATGAGAGTCTCACTACTTGCTGAAGCTGCCCTTGAGCCTGCGATCCTCCTGTCTCAGCCTCTCAAGTACTGGGATTACAAGCGTACGCCACCACACCTGGCTTATTTTTTATTTTATAATTGGCAACTACATTCATGATCCAACTGTTAGCTGCCAGATCTCATGACCACCACTGAAAGAAGCGATGGAATAAATCTTTTTGCACACAATACAAATTGGTACAAAGGCCAAAGTGAAGCCACTAACATATCCTGTCATGCCTTTGCACCTTCAGTTACTGATTGTGATTAATTATTCTGTATCACATTATGATGGTAGTGGTTATAGTAGTCTCTATATCCTTAATTTGGAGTTTCCTTGATTTCAATAGTTTATTTACTGTTTTATTTCTGTTGTTGATTTGACTGAAGTTTTGTGACAAATTCTCCTTTTCTACTTTCCTGTGATATTTAACCCAAACCAGGTTTTTGTAGGTCCTTTGGCTAGGTGCCAGTTGAAACTGCTTCACCTGTTTTTACCCTTCTGCAAATAGCAGAAGGGTCCTTGGGGGTTCTTGTCCTGCCTTGAGGGAGATCACCATCACAGCCTGGTTTTGGCTGCAGGGGCTGTCTTGGTGAAGGCCGTTGGATACCTCGGTATTTGCAAGGATGGAAAAGGATTTGGATAAGTTTGACCTCCTCTGCCAGTACAAAAGCATTTAGGTTTAATGTTCAGCATAGAGTTCATTAAGTAGCGTATGTGTCTATAATTGATGATGATATACAGTGAGCTGCTTCATCTCTATGCACCAGAGCATCCAGATTATAATATTAAGTTCTGAGTTAAATTGATCGACACAGTGAAGTAAGGAGAAGGGACTTTAAACTCCTTTTGACCTCCTGCAGTTTCTCTTTCAACATCATGTGCAAATCTGTTTTTCCACTTTATTTTTAACTTTTGGAATAAACAAAAATACTAATGATGCTTTTATGGAGCTTAATGAGAAGAAAATGTTTGAGGACTAAAACCATGACAGAAGTTAAAAAACATATATATGGAAAAGAAAGGACCAGAATAAACTCTGGAATTTTTCTTGGATTAATCAAAACCAAAAAAACAAAATGTTCAGTCCTTTGTGTCTTGAAGTTCTCCCTGGTTTGGAAAACATTTCAACAGATAGGGGACTTTGTATCATGTGATACTCTTTTTCACCCATTTTTGAAACAATTGGAAATCTACCTCAATTACTTTCCTACCCTTCCTTCTCTTTGTGCATCTTCAGCAAAAATGAAGGACCTTCTCTGCCCCAGGCTTTGTGCCAGCAGCTGGAGGAAAAATGGGCAAGACACAGTCTTTGCCCAAGAGACTATCAGTCTAGTATGGGGATATTGATGAATGAATGGACAATCAAAATATATTTTAATAAATTCTGAGGGTGATAATCACAAAGGAGCGCATACCAGAGTCTGTGCAATTACAGCGGGGTTTCCAGAAGAAGTAAGGGGCAAGCTGAGATTTGAAGGGTAAACAGGATTACGTTGAACTAAACTGGAAGAAGAGGGAGAACAGTCTAAGTCCAAGGTTCCTTAGCAATGTGTAGACTGACTTGCTGTTGGTTGTTTCTTTGATTTGCCTGCTACCTTTGAAGACTAAACAATGTTCTGTCATTTAGGATACTTTCTTTTGCAAGTGGCAGAATATCAAGGGAAAGTGGTTTAAACAACAGGAAATTTGCCACATAATGTGAAATCTGGAGATAGGGCTCTTCAGACCTGAGTGTTTTCCATCTTTTCCCAGATTATTGGCAATGTCTCTTCTCACTTCAGGGTAGTTACTGCATCCCTAAGTATTAAACTTTCACAGGGCAAGGTACAAAGTAGGAAAAGCAGTTTCTTTTTTTGCATCCTCAGAGGGGGAAAAAAACCCCCAAGGCCCTTTCTTGGATCCTCAACAACAGATTTTCCTTTACTTCTCAGTGGTGAGAGTTATGTCACATGCCCCTATATTAACTGTCACTGATAAGGGGAATGGCATTACCATGATTAGTTTATACACTAATTAGTATTTACTTGTGGTAGGATGGGAGCTGAAATACCAGAATATGTTGGAACTCTTCCAACAGGAAGAAGGCAATAGGTGTTACGTAGGCACAACTGGTAGGCAATGGACTCATCTTGAAGTAGAAGTTTGCCTCTGTCTCTTTTAAACCATCTAGCTTTGTGTTGGGCTTCATATTGCATTAGCTTTTTTTCTATTTGTGTTTTCTTTGGGGGTCAAGCCCAGCTGTATCGGTAACAAGCTATGTACTTTTGATTAAGGCATTTAACTTTTCTTGGCCTCAGTTTCCTTCAGTATACAATGCGAGCTTAGTATTCCAACTCTAAGACTTTTGACTCTTTTTCTTTTTGGTACTGGAGATTGAACCCAGAGATAGTCTACCTTCAAGCTACACCCCAGCTCTGTTTTATTTTTTATTTTGAAACAGGTCTCACTAAGTTGCGGAGGGTCTCTCTAAATTGCTGAGGTTGGCCTCGAACCTTCTATTCTCCTGTCTCAGCCTCCCAAGTACAGGGATCACAGGCGCACCACCACACCCAGCTAAATGAAGCAGTCCCTTTTACTTGGCTACATCAAATTTAAGTTTTAAGGAATGTTTGGAATTAGCCATCACTAGATGGCAGTCTTTCTCTACTCTTAAGTCGTTTGTTCAGTAAGGGAAAAAAAGAGCTACGCTTTGTTCAAGTCCAATGTTGACTACCGTGATTAGGTTAGATTTAGTAGATCTCTGACCTTTCCAAAGTTTAGGACTTATTTATTTTTCCCCCTTTATTTCTGATAGTTATGTTGGTTAACAGAGTTATGCTGAAATGTGCCAGGCATGCTGAGTCAAAGTGAACTATTAGGTAGTGGTCAGTCCACAGTTGCCTTTTCCTGTGGCAGACAATTTGAAATAAAACCTTTAAGTCAGTGCTTTTTAACTTATTTGATAACTAGATGGAAACTATGGGTCCTTTCCCTTAAAAATACATATATGTGCACCTGACCATACACACAAAATCCACACAGAAACTGGGAATCATGGGTTTCCTGAAGCATACCCACAGAACACAAGTCTACTAAATATAGCTCACATTCTCTGTTTTAAATATGTGCATTTTAGATTTTATTCCAACCCTTTTTATTCTAAAAATACCATGTAAACCTTTCATGTAAACCAATGTAAACCTTTCATGTTATTTAGCATTAGAATTAAAGAGAAAATTAGAATCGCAAAAATTCTAAGTAGGAGAAACAGGTGTGTTTGGGGGTAGAAAACATTAACTTGTTTGAACTGCCACCATTTACACTAATCTGAAAAATATACGATCTTTTCATTATTGACTGAATTTGAAGTGGAGGTGAACTGTATAAACTTAAAGCTAAGCTAGTACTTCAGAATTTGTAATTGATTGCTTCCTATTTTGTTAATGAGAAAGCCCAGGGTCAGAGAGATTAACTGAATTGGCCAAAGACTCATAGCTAATTACAGTGCTAAAACCAAGGCCACACAATCAGGCAGCTAAAATCCATGTTTTCTTTCTTTGATTTTTGATTTCTGTTCTGTTTTGTTTTAAATAGGAAGTTCCGGGAGTTTAGGAAGGTATTATTAGCTTAAGTTCTGAACTTCTTAAGTTTGGGATTTTCTTTCCCCCAAGGCTATCCTTTGTGATGTTAATGTAGATCTTTGTAGGGAAAAATAGTGAAAGTTTTAAGTAGTAGAAGGAACTAGACTAGCTATCTAACTTGGAAGTATAGCTGATTTAGAATGTACTGAATTTGAAATGAAGAACTTGTTTAATGTTGAGTAATATCAGCTAATGTCATTTAGACTTAGGAGTTTCCAGCGATTCTTCTCATTCTCCAAATGACAAGGAATATGGGCATCTTTACATAGAGAACTTTTGTTTTCCTTTCCTCTGAAAGAGGAAAAGTAAGCTTATTTGAGATTTGTTGAAATGTCAGTGGTAGATTCTGTTTTGTGTATTTCAAAGGTAAGAATAACCACGGTGGGGGGGTTATTTGTAATTTGTTAATATCCCTGTATTCTGGAGGAAGGGGAATGAATCAAGATTGCTCTGCCTTTTCTGAAGGAAGTGCTCAGAATGGTTACTGGAAGCCAAGCGTGTGCATGTTTGTCTGTGGTTACTGCTGAGTTTTTGACAGTGGAATTGACCTGCTGAAGAGTGTGCGCTTTCTGATCCACAGGCTCTGGGTCAGTGATCTGGTACCCCAAAACGATTATAGAATCCGATAATGTTTGCAATGAGCAAATGCGTATGTGTTGAACAAATGTCAGCAATCAAAGAGGTCTCCGAGATAGTGTTGGTCATTCTTTAGTCAGCGGATGTTTAGTGATTGCCTCCTCCCTGGGTGGCACAGTTCCAGAGGCACAGTGGTGAAGATGGCAAACACAATTTTTTCCCCTGACTTTATAATCTAATTGGAGTAGGTTGTAGGGAGAGATAGACAATACGCCATGGATGATGATGAGAAGATTGTTCACAGATATAGGGGATGGACATTACCAGCATAACAACAGCACCCTGCTGTCTGGAGTGTCCATATTGCGGCAGGGGATGGGGGAGATGGGGAAGGCAGAATGGAGACTATCAGTTGGCTGTCACATTGGTCTGGTGTGACTATGTTACAGTTTGGGACTTGGATTTTGAAAGAAATGGTGGGATATGGTCACTTTTAGGACAAGTTTTGGAGGTTGAGTTGTCAGGACTTATTAATGGATTGGGGGATGGGATGGGAAAAGATAGATAGGAAGTGAGGATATTTTGGCTTGGGCAGCTGGATAGTGCCGTTAGCTGTGATGGGGTAGGAGGCTGAGAAATTAGGGGAGAAACAGGTTTGGGGGTGGAGATAGGATGGTAGCAAATTACATTTTTTTCTCTTTTAAATTTGAGATTATTTTTAGGAATCCAATTGGAGTTGTAAGTAGTAGCTTCTTATTTGAGTCTAGTGCTCAGGGAAGTGTTTTGAATTGTAGGGATAGATTAGACGGTCAGCACTATACAGATGGTATTTGAAGGTCATAAGATTGCTTGGCGAGAGAGCATAGATAGAGAAATGATTTTAGGAATATTTGGAAATCTAATAGAGGAGGAAGAACCAAGAAGGGAGATTGAGCAGGCATGTCAGTGAAAGGTTAAAAACCATGTTAGGCTGAGTGTAGTGGCACACACCTGTAATCCCAGTACCTGGGCAGTTGAGGCAGGAGGATTGCAAGTTCGAGGCCAGCCTAGGCAACTTAGCAAAACCCTGTCTCAAAATGAAAAAATAAAAAGGGGTAGGGGTGTAGCTCAGTGGTAGAGTACCCCTGGCTTCAATCCCAGTACCGCAAATGACAAAAACAACAACACAAAAACAAAAAATACAACAACAACAAAATAGTCCCATGTTAGTATGGTATCATTGACATTTACAGAAGAGAGTGTCTAAAGAGGAGAGAATATTGAATGCTAGCAAATGCTCCTATTAGGTGGAGTAAGGTTGAGGATGTGAGGCGGTGAGGAGGCAAGGCGCAGAGGAGTCTTGGTGGGAAGGGAAGTGTAGAAAGGAGATGATGGCTGCAGGCAATAGGTCATTAAGAGCAGGCTTTCAAAAGCCATGTTTATATATACATGAGAATGCTCCAGCAGAGAGGAAGAAATATATGATGCAGAGTATGGATAAAAGGGATAATTACAGGAGTAAAGTTCTTGAGACAACAAGAAGGGCTGATTACAGATAATAGCTTTGAACCACTTCCATTAGTATAGGAGGGTGGACAGGGTAGGAGGTATAGGTGTAAGTGGATTAATTGACTTTTTTTTCTCCTTTTTATTGGTGCATTGTAATCATACATCTTGATGGGTTTCAGGGTGGTAGAAGTATACATGCACACATTGGTCAATGAGCCCCCCCAATTTCACCCCCATTTCCTCCCCCTTCCCTCCTTCTTGTGATTATCATAATAGTTCACTTTGATAAGTTTGTGTATGTACATCTGGTTAATTGACTTTCATGGGGGAAAAGGAGATATTTCAGTGTGTCTTTTGTTTTTCCTGTGAAGTGTATAGTCAAGGTCAGTTGCTGAGAGTGGGGGGGTAAACATTTGAGGAGAGGAAAAAGTAAGGTTCCCATACTTAGATACATTAGAAAACACAAAGTAATGTTTTTTGGAGGGGGTGATAGTTGAACAGGTTGAGCATCCCTAATCTGAAAATCCAAAATCTGAAGTGCTTCAAAATCCAAGTGGAAAATCCCACATGTGACCTCAAGTGACAGATTGCATTTAAAACACTGATCCACTAAAAATATTTTGTAAAATTACCTTCAGGCTATGTGTATAAAGTGTATATGCAACAATAATGAATTCTGTGTTTAGGTTTGAGTCCCATCCCCAAGATATCTCATTATTTATATACAAATATTCCAAAATCCAAAAAAAAAAAATCTGAAATCCCAAAGACTTCTGCTCTCAAGCATTAAGGGACACTCAGCCTGTAGCAGGATTTTCTAATGGTATAGAGGGCTTGCTTGCTTACTTACTTTATTTACGTATCTATTTATTGTGGTATTGGGGATTGAACCCAGGGGCATTCTACCTTTGAGGTACACCCTCAGCCCTATTTTATTTTTTAGTTGGAAACAGGGTCTTACTAAATTGCAGCGGGCCTCACTAAGTTGCTGAGACTGGCCTCAAACCTTCGATCCTCCTGTCTCAGCCTCCCAACTACTGGGATTACAACCATGCACCACCACCCTTCGTAGCTATATAGCTATATTGAGTCTAGTCATCCTTGCTATGTGGTTTTTCTCTAGCAATCTTCAGTTTCTTGGGTATAGTCATGGGGTAATTGGATTGTTGGGTTTACCAAAATTGAATTTTTCTAGACTAGTTAAATTGAAAAAGAAAGGGACAAGGGTGTTGTAATTAATTCCTTTTATTTTAAGATGAGAATTCTGTGATGAATGGTGTCAAGTATTTTTAAGTGAATGAGAAAGCAAAATTTCAGATTTTCCTAAAAAAATACTCTTTTAGAATTGAGACAGTGTTAATACAATTGGATTACTTTGTGGTTTATGTACCCTAAATATCTAATTCCCAAAGAAATTTGCTTCTGGGATCTGGGTGTGGTGGCACACGCTTTTAATCCCAGTACTTGAGAGGCTGAGATAGGGAGATTGCGGGTTTTAGGACAGCCTCAGCAAGTAGTAAGACTCATCAACCGAGTGAGACCCTGTTTCAAAATAAAAATAAAATAGGGCTGGGGCTGTAGCTCAGAGATAGAATGCCTCTGGATTCAATTTCCAGTAACACACACACACACACACACACACACACACACACACACACGTAAATGTGGTATAATCTTCATGCCATTTTTGTTTTTTAAAGGTCTGTCTATGATGGCGAGGAGCACGGACGATTCATGGAGAAGCTTGAAACTCGCATCCGTAATCATGACCGGGAAATTGAGAAAATGTGCAACTTTCATTACCAGGGGTTTGTGGACTCTATCACGGAACTGCTGAAAGTGAGAGGAGAAGCCCAGAAACTCAAAGTAAGGAGATACTCATTCCTCTATCCTGTCCTGGGGTTTTCATTAGCATTAAAAGAATAGGGACTACATTGCAAGACATATACTTGTAGTAAAGATTTTTGTGTAGTAAGAAAGGGACTTATAAAGAAGTCTAGCTAATTGAGATTATGGGTTTTAGCTAAAAAGAGTACTCTTTTAAGTTACAGTTTAATTGGGATGCTTTTTCTTTTTTCTTTTTTTTGGTACTGGGGATTGAACCCAGGGGCATTCTACCTCTGAGCTACACCCCCAGCCCTATTTTTTATTCTTTATTTTGAAACAGGGTCTCACTAAGTTGCGGAGGGCCTCACTAAGTAGCTGAGGCTGGCTGCGAACCTGTGATCCTCCTGTCTCAGCCTCCCAAGTACTGGGATTACAAGCGTGAGCTACCACACCCAGCTCTAATTGGGTACTTATGTGTGGATCAGAACCAGTGATCAGTGACAGTTCCCTTCAAATAGAAACTCAGTTTGACTCTTCATGTAACCTGCTTTCTTGCTGGATAAAAGCTCTCTGTTAGGATGACAGTTTCAGGGCATTGCTGTAGAATTCTTTGCGGTATGGTACCTAGGCCAAGGAAGAAAAGACCTGTGGTCGTTGTGGAGGGTCCTACCAAAGCATGAAGGTTCCTTCTTGGTCCAGGAAGGAGGCTAGTCACATTGGTCTGATCCTTGGCATAGCAAATTCACTTATCTTGAATACCTGACTTTGCTTCTTGGTCTTAAATCTAACTACTCTACTAAACTCTCTGTTAAGTTGAATAATGTTTAGATTTTTCTGAGTTTTTGTGTAAATACTTCTCATACATGATATGTAAGTAGTAACAGTTTTAATTTCTTCTTTCTAGTCCTTAAGCTTTTAATTATTTTTTTAAATTGAATTAAAATCCTAAAAGCATTTCCTTGGGAATGGGGTTAACTTGACAGTGAATGTGAAATTCAGCTAAAAGAATACATTGGTAGCCAGGCGTGTTGGCGCAGCCTGAAATCCCAGTTCTTGGGAGACAGGAGGATTACAGGTTCAAGGACAGCCTCAGTAATGTAACAAGACTCTCAGCAACCTAGTGAGACCCTCTTTCAAAAACAAAGAATAACAAAAAGGTCTAGGAGTATAGCCCAGAGGTAAAATACCCCTGGGTTCAGTCCTAAGTAACACATACACACACACACACACACACACACACACTCAAACACACACACACACACACATACACACACACACACACACACTACATTGTTAAGAAAAGCAAAGAAACAACTTTACTGAGGGGAAAAATAGGCAATCAGATGTAAATTATATTCTAAAGTTACTATAGTTTAAAGACTCATCTCACTACAAAACATGAACTAAGTGGACACGAAACTATCACATTTCTTAATTCACTTTATTTAATGTGAATGTGCTTTGCTATAGAAATATGAATGTTTGCCGGGCGTGGTGGTGCACGCTTGTAATCCCAGTACTTGGGAGGCTGATACCGGAGGATCGGGGTTCGCGGCCAGCCTCAACTACTTAGTGAGGCCCTCCGCAACTTAGTGAGACCCTGTTTCAAAAGAAAGAATAAAAAATAGGGCTGGGGGTTTAGCTCAGAGGTAGAATGCCCCTGGGTTCAATCTCCGGTACTGAAAAAAAAAAAGAAATATGAATGTTTGATTGTGGGGTGCTGTGCTAGTCTCCAGTGGGGGATGTTATGCAATATACGATATGTACCTTATTGTCTTTATAAAATTTCCAAAACCTGAAGTCTAAAATACTTCGGGTCCTAATATTTTAAAAAGGAGTTCATGGAACTATACAATAGCATCCATCCATCTTATGAAATAGAATATTGCTAACACAATTAAATCTCTCTTTGATTTGTTGTTAATGTGCTATTTGTCCTCACCCAGGCATCCCAGCTTCCCATCCTCATCTTGGGCTGTTCTTTTCTATGCTTTTTGGGTACCTGTATCCCAAACTTCCCCACAGTTCCTTTAGGATAATGAAATGGTCACGTAGTGGAATACTTCCCTGGTCGGATAGTACCCAGTGTTGCTCATAATGCTCATCAGTTGCTGGTATCTTGCTGATCGGCACTCATCTACTCTTCCTCTTACTCTCTTCCCCTTACTTCAGATTGCTTCAGGTTGCAAATTCCTTCACATTGGTCAGGATGCCTTTGAAGGGATGCGTCAACTGGATACTACCAGTTCAGGGTTTTTGGCTGGTTCAGGCTCTACCCCTTAACTCTGAGGGCGGAGGGAATTAATGTCTAGTTGCACTCCGGAGGCTCTGCTTTAGGGAGATCCACTGGACCTAGGTTAAGAACCTGTGAAATACAGTTTCCTCAGCTCTAGAAAAGAGTTTAATAAGTAGAAACAGTTAAGTATTGATGACTTCCAATAATATTCTAACTTTACAATGAAAAGAAATTAGACTGTCTAGTATGTCCATTATTTCTTTTGATTCACAAGAATCTAAAGCAGTACCGCCCTAGATCAGCAGTATAGTTTCTTTTCATTGTAATGTATTGAGATAGTTATTGACTAGGATTGAAATAGTTACTATCATTCTTACTAGAAGCATTGGTTAGGCTCCTATGGATATGTTTTAGACCATGATTTGCATGAAATGAATTTAATGGGCCTTGATCAGCATTTTTTTTTTTCTGGTACCAGGGATTGAACCCAGGGGCGTTTTACCTCCGAGCTACACTCCCGGCCCTATTTTTTATACTTTATTTTGAAACCGGGTCTCACAAACTTGCGGAGGCCTCACTAAGTAGCTGAGGCTGGCCGTGAACCAGGATCCTCTGGTCTCCGCCTCCCAAGTACTGGGATTACAAGCGTGCGCCACCACGCCTGGCTTTGATCAGCATTTTTAACAAACACTGAATTAAAACAGAATAGAACTGAATAGGAACTAAAATTTTGTATTACATGTAGTAAGGATAAACATCATTTCTTGAGCATTGTTTTAGTTTGTGTTCGTGTATATGTTCCTTATACTTACATACCCAGTTGCAATGTAAAATGTATTTTTTACAATGAGTTTGCGGTAAAGAAAAAGTGAGAAATAGTGCCTTCATAAGATAAAAAAAAGGCCAGTTTGGTAGAAAAATAATGCTGAATTTAATAGTATTTATGAAGGATTGAATTTTAAGAGATCTCCAGTAGAGGATGAAAAATACTCTAATTTACTAGTGATTAACTACTGTGAGGGGATAGTGCTGCCAGTCCAGGCAACCCATACCATCCTTACTCACATTGCTTGAAAGCTTTTTCTTATATTGAACTGAATCCTATTTTCTGATAACATATATTTATTGGTTTGAGTAATAAGCTCCATTTTTAGGGAGCTACCTTTTTTTCTGGTAGCTCTTCAAGATATTGTTCAGGTGTAGTATATAGAGGCTAGGTATAGTGTATAGGATCTCCAAATGAATATTTCCCCCCTTTCTGGGCTAAACATTCTTTCATCTGTTTTTCATGTGGTGTAGCTTTGGCTCCCTCCCAAAACCTATTCACATGTAATCATGTTTCAGCTTGTCAGTAACCTTTGTAAAACATGACATCTGAATGTAATTCTCATAGTGTGGTCTTACCACCTTACTGTCCCACTTATTCTAGACCAGGGATCTGCAAACTCTGTCTTGCAGGCTGAATTCAGCTTACTTCCTGTTTTTGTAAATAAAGTTTTATTGGAACACAGCCTTGTCTACTCATTTACATTTTGTTTATGGCTGTATTCTTGCTACAGTGGCAGAGTTGAATAGGTACAGCAGAGACTGTGGCTGCAAAGCCTAAAATACTATCCAGCCCTTTATGGAAACAGATTGCTGGATCCCTGTTTTAGACAATGCCTTTATTTAATGTCTTAGATCTACATTTTGGGCAGCTACATCATATTGAGCTCACAGTCCAATAAAACAACAAACTGTTTCACATGTGGTGCTATTAATAATAAAGAGGTAATTTGAGTGTTTCTTTCCTATATTTTCGACACTTGGTAAAGGCTTTCTGGGGGAGGTTGAATTTCATTTTTTTTAAATTTCATTTTCATTGAAAGCAGCGGTGCATATGGTAATCTGCTCTGAAAATGTGGTACAGTATAGTGTATGATTTAGGGCAACAATTTCAAAAAGTGTGCTTTCTGAAAAACTAGTTACTTGAGATAATCTTGAATAAAAAAGGATATTATGTTAAATAAGTTCAGAAAACACTCCATATAATATCCTTTTCTTGAGCATTTAAGTGCATATCTGTGTGTGTGTGTGTGTGTGTGTGTATGTGTGTGTGTGTGTACATGTGCATGTGCACATGTGTGTTAATTACACTAACTAACATTTTTTGATGCTCCAAGGAATATCATAGGAAGGATTGGGTAATGCAGTAAAAGTACAAAGAATAGCAGTTATTTGTGGAAAGCTAGATAACCTAGACTAAAGAACGTTTTAGAAGTTAATATTGCTCATGTTTTGATAATGTCTGAGATGATGAAGAAATTACCATTCTTTTAATTTTAATTTTTTGTATCAGTGGAGACATCAAAAGTAGATGCTAGTAAGAGTGTGTCTGTGCCTTTAAATTATGAAGTGTAGATCACTTAAAGGCTTATTCACATCATTATTAGATCATTTAAAGGCTTCTTTTTGACCATCTGATGGAGATATTATGGGGATATGTAAGTATTAGGAAATGTTAAGGATTAATGATCCAAATGCGATTAAGATAAAAAGATTTTCGCCGGGCATGGTGGTGCACACTTGTAATCCCAGTACTTGGGAGGCTGAGACTGGAGGACCCGGGTTCGTGGCCAGCCTCAGGTACTTAGTGAACCCTCCGCAACTTAGTGAGACCCTGTTTCAAAATAAAGAATAAAAATAGGGCTGGGACGCCAGGCGTGGTGGCGCACGCTTGTAACCCCAGTACTTTGGGAGGCAGAGACTGGAGGATCCGGGTTTGCAGCCAGCCTCAGCTCTCTCTCTCTCTCTCTCTCTCTCTCTCTCTACCTAGTGAGGCCCTCCGCAACTTCGTGAGACCTGGTTTCAAAATAAAGTATAAAAAAATAGGGCCGGGGGTGTAGCGTGGAGGTAGAACACCCCTGGG
>PVJS01042179.1:6654-17728 GCA_004027185.1 Glis glis | reverse complement strand
GGGCGCTCGGGGCGGCGGTGGCCGCAGCGGCAGCGGCGCGGACTGTCCGGCAGAGGCTGCACGGCCCGGGCGCCGAGGCTGGGGTCTCCGCAGGTCCAGCCGCAAGTTCGGGCTCCGCGGCTTCCCGCGACCGTTAACCACGTGAGGGCCCAGCCCACCAATCCCCGCCCCGCCTCGGGTTTGAAAAAACAGGAGGGCGCGACGTAGCCCGCGGGGGCGGGACCAGCTACGCGATTTTGGCGCGAACCTGCCGGCTCCGCCCCCGCGCGGCGCGCCGCCGGCCTGGGCGGGGCCCTGCGTGCGCCCGCGGCGGCCTTCCGGGCGGGGCCGGGGGAGCGGGCTGGCGGGCGGGGTCGGTCGGGAGGTGTCCAGAGCTGCTCCGCGGCCGCCCCGGGGTCGAGGCGCCGGAGGCTGGGGGAGCGCCCGTGGGGCCCGGCGCCGCCCCGGGCCAGCCTCCCGGGCGCGGTGGGCGTAGCTGCGCGCGGTCACGTTCCCGACTCGAGGTCGGAGCCGGAAGTGCGGCCCCGCCCCGGGCCCGTGAGGGTGGCGTGAGCTGGCGGGTTTGGGCTGGACACCGACGGCGGCGAGTTCTCAGGGCGGTGACCGTCCGTGGGGGCGTCCTGAGCCTGCTCTTCCGGTGGCGGCTGTGGGGACGCTCTGTGCCCCCCTCGCCAGGTGCGCTCCTCAGGCCCGCAGTCCCTCTGCAGCCCAGCCAAGACTTGTGCACTTTGAACTGAAGGGGACCCCGTCGGTCCTAGCCAAAACCCAGTGCCCACCGCGCGACCACGGCGTTGATTTTTATTGGCCAGCACGTGGGCTGGTGTTGGCGAGACCGATCAGCCCAGGATGCAAGAAAGAAGTGCAAAGAGAAAACAGTTCCCCTTCTACCCTGTCAAACTGTGATTTAATCCGTTCTTTATTGCACGTACAAGTTTAATTTTTTATTGTATGAAGCCTGAAGCCCCGTGATGAATATCTTCCTTCTCCGTGGCTTTTTCAAGATCGTTGCAGGTCTTCAGGACAGGGAGCTGGAATGGGAATTAGTAGGTCAAAGGATATAAGCTACCAAACTGCACATCAGAAAAGCAATTTGCATTCTCGCTGGCAGTAGATTAGAACACACTGTGTGAACTCTGGATGCCAGTTGGTATTTATAATGTTTGCTAACGTGGATTTGTCAAATTCACATTATTGGGCAGTAGTCACGGGTTTAATGGACATTTATATTTATTGGGGTTTTTTTAATTGTAGCATTTTATAGATATTAACACTTTGTGGTACATATTGTTCTAACATGGTAGCACAAACCTGTAACCCCAGCGACCCAGGAGGCTGAAGGAGGATCCCAAGCTCAAGGCCAGACTGAGTAACTCAGTGAGACCCTGTCTCAAAATAAAAAATAAAAAGGGCTGAGGATGCAGTTCAGAGGTAGAGGGCCCCTGGGTTCCATCCCCTGTATCTAAAAAAAAAAAAAAAATGAAAGATATCTTAGTACTTTACATCACATGGAGAATATCCTGAAACTACAGCTGATGACACAGTGGAGGTCAATAGCTGTCTTCTCCAAACATTTGGTAGCTGATGTAGAAATGCATCTTTTGTATATGTTAACCCAAACTTAATTTTAAGATTGTGGAAGACCAGAACTCTTCACCTGTATGTTTCAAGGATAGGCCTTGTCTGATCCAGTGGCCAAGGAGTGGTTTCTAGTAGCCCCACCCCAAAAAGTCTCCTGTCACTTTTTTTTTTTGTGGCACTGGGGTCTGAACCCAGGGGCATACTACCTCCGAGCCACACCCCCAGCCCTAATTTTTACTTTTTTTTGAAACAGGGTCTCACTAAATTGCCGAGGGCCTCACTAAGTAGCTGAGGCTGGCTGCAAACCTGCTATCCTCCTGTCTCAGCCTCCCAAGTACTGGGATTACAGGCGTTCTCCTGTTACTTCTGATAACAGAATTCTTTGATAGATGGCATTTTCTCAATTTCATGTGAAGTGTAAATAAAAAGAACTTTAGATAAACCACTGCTTTTTATTGATCTATAGCATGGGTTTGTGTAAAAATGTGCTTTCTAGGTTAACAGGAACTTGAAACAGCTTAGACACCTCTCCCCAACTAGACCATGGCTCCTAAGCTCCTCCTATATAAGAATTCTGTATTCCCCCAGTTCCTCCTATGCAAGATTTCCGTATCCCTCACTGCTAACCATGCAAGCTCCTACCTCTTCCACACCCCACCCCTCTTTGGTCTTTCACAATACCCTGCTTTACTTTCTTAACAGATTTATATCTATCTCAAAATATGTCATTTGTTACTACTCCCTTCTGGAAAAAGGTCCCTGAGGGAACGGACCTTTTCTGTCTTATTTCAGTGTTCTGATGTGGACTAGGTGCTCACTTTTTTATGCCTGATAAGAGCCCTTATTTAAAATGTTTGGTGCGAGCCGGATGTGGTGGCGTACACCTGTAATCCCAGTACTTGGGAGGCTGAGACAGGAGGATCACGGGTTCGAGGACAGCCTCAGCAATTTAGTGAGGCTCTCAGCAACCTAGTGAAACCCTGTTTCCAAATAAGAAATAAAATCGGTATGGGGGTGTAGCTCAATGGTAGAATGCCTCTGGGTTCAATTCCCAGTACCACAAAAAAAAAAAAGAAAAGAAAGAAAATAGGGCTAGGGGTGTAGTTCGGAGGTAAAATGCTTCTGGGTTTAATCCCCAGTACTACAAAAAAATAAAAGTTTGGCTTGCTTCCTAAATTGGCATGTTTGCAGATAGATTTGCCTACTTAAGATTTTAATGGAAGGCTACTCCTCCATTCAATGAAAGTTTATAAAGGTTGGCAGATATCACACCTTTTTTTTTCCTCCAAGGTGTCTCTCTCCCACCTACCTCTTCAATCCCCAGCCTCTTCCTGTGGTGCACACTCTCAACAGTGTCTGCTTTGTTTTTGTCAACTCCTACTTTGCCACCTATCTGCTTCCCTGTACTGGGAGTCCTCAAAGTAGACTGGGACAAAAGGGCCTGGTTCCAGATGGGAAGGGAAGGAGGATTTCTTGGTCTACATCCCAGGACTGAATTCTTGGCATCCAGATCCTCCCACAGGAGAGGTTAAGTTCCCAACAAATGTGTAGAATGACTGTGGGGAAAGCAGGAATTTTTTTAAAAGTTGAAAACAAGACTGAACACTAGAGACTAAGGTGTAGCTCAGTGGCTTGCCTAGCATTCCAGAGGCCCTGGGTTGATACCCAGCACCTGTGGGGGGGGGGGTAATTGGACTCAGTGCTAGAGGCACTTCCTGCATGAAGCCTTTCCCTGACTTTTCCCCACACCTGCACGCGCCGGAGAACACTCATTTGATTTACTTGTCTGGCTTCCCTCCCATCCACGACTGGAACCAAGTTTATTTGTCTTCAGAGCTCCAGCGAACAGAACTAGTGCCTTGGATCCTGGGAAAGTAATAAATAGTCCTGGAAGCCAGGTGTGGTGGCACACACTTGTAATCCCAGTACTTGGGAGGCTGAGACAGAAGGATCACAGGTTCGAAGCCAGCCTCAGCAACCTAGTGAGGCCCTCCGCAACTTATTGAGACCCTGTTTCCAAATAAGAAATAAAATCGGGTTATACAACTTGGAGGTAGAATGCCTCTGAGTTCCATCCCCAGTACCAAAAATAAATAAATAAATAAATAGTCCTGGAATACCTGAAAGACAATCTAGTTTTTTTTTTTTTTTTTTTTTTGCAGTACTGGTACTGGGGATGAACCCAGGGGCATTCTACCTCCAGGCTACACCCCCAGCCCTATTTTTTATCCTTTATTTTGAAACAGGGCCTCACTAAGTTGCGAGGGCCTCACTAAGTAGCTGAGGCTAGCTGTGAACCCGGATCCTCCAGTCTCAGCCTCCCAAGTACTGGGATTACAAGCATGCTCCACCACGCCCGGCTAAAATCTAGTAATTTTTTCTTTTCATTTTTTTTCTTTGTGATACCGGGGATTGAACCCAGGGGCATTCTACCTCCCAGCTACACCCCCAGCCCTATTTCATTTTTATTTTGAAACAGGGTCTCAATAGGCTGATGAGTCTCACTACTTGCTGAGACTGTCCTCGAACCTGTGATCCTCCTGTCTCAGCCAGCAAGTACTGGGATTACGGGCGTGTACCAACATGCCCAGCTCTCAGCCCTTTTTATTTTGAGACTGGGTCTCCATAAATTGCTCAATCTGGCATAGAATTTGCAATCATCCTGCCTCAGCCTCCAGAGTAACTGGGATTACAGATTTGTGCCACTGTGCCTGGCAAAAATCTACTGATCTTCAAAAGAAAAATGCTAAAATGAATAAGAAACCCAGACTTTGCCTCCTCCATCTAAGCACATGGCACAGTGTTATGGTTTAATTACAGCAACATCCTAACTGAAATTTTAAATGACTATTCTGATTTTTTAAATTTCACGCTCTGAGTACAGTACACACTGTACTAGAGATAGGTTACACCCACCTGCCCCAGGACATGTCTAAGTCAAATTTCTAGTTCCTTTCCCCACCCAGTGTTGTTTCCAACTGTAACGTTGCTAGGCAATTTTTGCGGAATCCACATGCTTGTGGTAATGTTGTAATAACTGAGTAAAAATCTTGCCTCTAGCTATGGGGAGAACAAACTTAACCTGTTTATTTCTTTAGACCCATGACTTAGCAAGTAAAAGGCTTTAATGTCACCGTTGTCTGTCTACTCTCCATCCTTGACCCAGCAAAACAGGCAAGATTTTTGCTCTGAAGATTTATGAGATTCCTGCCAGGTGTGGTGGCGCACGCTTGTAATCCCAGTACTTGGGAGGCTGAGACAGGAGGGTCACAGGTTCGAGGCCAGCCTCAGCTACTTAGTGAGACCCTCACAACTTAGTGAGACCCTGTTTCAAATTAAAGGATAAAAAATAGGACTGGGGGTGTAGCTCAGAGGTGGAATGCCCCTGGGTTCAATCCCCAGTACCACCAAAAAAAAAAAATTTTATGAGATTCCTAAATCACTCTCAAGTACTTTAAATATATATGGCACATGAATATGTGTGCATATTCTTATTAACACAAGTTTTGCACTCTTTGAATGAAACTCTTCAGAACTAAGAACCAATTTTTCTCAGTGATGTAGTCTATAGGAATGTTTCATACACTAATGGGGCTTTAACCAAAGCTCAATCTTTTCTAGGTTATGTTTTTGGTCCTGGCAAAATAATTAGTTCATTACTTAAAGAGCCTACTCTGATAGATTGCTAATGAAAAGGAAAAAGAAAAAAGCCGACCATGGGGCACACCAGTAATCCCAGCCAGTACTTGGGAGATAGAGTCAGGAGGATCCCAGGTTCAAGACCAGCCTTAGCAAACTAGCAAGCAAGACCGTTTCAAAAACAAAAAAATAAAAAGGGCTGGGGGTGTAACTCAGAGGTAGAATACCCCTGGGTTCAATCCCAGGTACCAAAAAAAAAAAAAAGCCACGTTGGTCTAATTTCAGATTTTCACTTAAAAAAATAATATACTAAAAAAGTTCAACTGCCCTTCTTCATCTTCCTTATCTTTCCTTTTCGGCTTGTTCTCTCAACAAATCTCAACTTCACCTAGCTGTTACCAACTGCCTGTGGGCCCCAGGAATCCAGGGCTCAGCTAGAATGTGGCAACTCCTAGGACTTCTCAGGTATAGATTAAATTTCTCTACTTTAACACTTGCCTTAATACCTTTTGATGGATGTGGTTGAGCATTTCACCACATGTTCACATGCACAAGGTAATCAAATCAAATTCTTTCCTAGTTGTTCAACAGGTTAAATGTAAGACTAGCACTATCCCTTGCAAACAGTGTTCAATAAATGTTATAAGTGTGCTTTTGAGCCGGGCGTGGTGGCACACACCTGTAATCACAGTACTTGGGAGGCTGAGACAAGAGCATTGCAGATTCGAGACTAGCCTCAACAACTTAGATATATCCTGTTTCAAAACAAAAAATAGCCAGGCGAGGTGGCACACGCTTGTAAGCCCAGTACTTGGGAAGCTGAGACAGGATTGCAGGTTCAAGGACAGCCTCAGCAAGTAGTGAGACACTAATCAACCTAGTGAGACCCTGTTTTCAAAAATAAGAAATAAAATCGGGCCGGGCGTGGTGGCGCACGCTTGTAATCCCAGTACTTGGGAGGCGGAGACCAGAGGATCGGGGTTCGTGGCCAGCCTCAGCTATTTAGTGAGGCCCTCCGTAACTTTGTGAGATCTGGTTTCAAAATAAAGCATAAAAAATAGGGCCGGGGGTGTAGTTCGGAGGTAAAACGCCCCCGGATTCAATTCCCGGTACCGCAAAAAAAAAAAAGAAAGAAAATCGGGCTGGGGGTGTAGCTCAGAGGTAGAATACCCCTGGGTTCAATCCCCAGTACCAAGAGAAAAAAAGTGTACTTTTGATTATAGCATAGCAATGTTTTTTCTTCTCTCTCTCTTTTTTTTTTTTTTTGGTGGGATTACAGGCATGCACCACCATGGCCAGCAACCAACATATTTTAAAATTATACCTACCTCTCTGAAGCAGCCATATGCTTGCTATTTGCTATAACTCCTTTCTATTGGGATGGAATCGAGTAGCCCCATTTTATCCAATATTTCTTTTTTCCCTTTTACAGAAGCACAAAGTGCTACTTTTTTTTTTTGTGGTACTGGGCATTGAACCCAGGGGCTTCTGCCTCTGAGCTACACCCCCAGCCCTATTTTTTATACTTTTATTTTGAAACAGGGTCTCACTAAATTGCAGAGGGTCTCACTAAGTAGCTGAGGCTGGCCATGAACCAGGATCCTCCAGTCTCAGCCTCCCAAGTACTGGGATTACAAGTGTGCGCCACCACACCTGGCTTTTTAATGAGTTTCAATAACTCAAAAGGTTACTTCACAGAAATGTCATAAACAGAGGGAATAATGAGTGCCCCGTCAGAACGCAGCCACTAAAAAACATCCAGGTAATTGATTAACTGCCTCTCCCTTGGGTTTGTGACATACACAGGAAATGACCTGGATGGCCACTCGCATCGTGTGATTATTTAAACCAGCTGTTGAGTTACTGCAGCACAAAAGATGAGATGACTCTGGCCAGTGACAAGGGGCCTGTCTCCCCCGGGGAGAGGAGGGAGTGGGAACAGACGTTGCATGCTGTTCCTTTGTTAGCAACAGGGTATTGCTGTTTTGATGACTCAGTGGTGAGTCAGTTTTAAAGTTCTATAAAAGGCCTTGTTCAGCTCCGGGTTGAGAGATGAGCTCATCCAGTGGCCAGCTGTAGAGAAAGCAGTGGTGTGACTCGACCAGCCAATTGGCAGTGTAAATGGGTACACAGGACACCGGTTCCTAAGTGCAGAAGTCCACTCTCCTTGGCAGCCAGCTGCAGAGCACCTGCCGTGTTCAAACCCCAACCATCCTTAGCCCATCAGCTGTATGTTACCTTAATTCAGATCAGAATATGAAAAATGTCCTAAGCGCTACAAAGAGCAAGGGAATTTTGGAGGGAGCTGGGAGAGGGGAGAACATCTTATTATTTATTTATTTTATTTTTGTGTGTGTGGTTCTGGGGATTGAACCGAGCTCCCCCACCCCGCCCTTTTTAAAAATTTATTTACTTATTTAGTGGTACTGGGGATTGAACCCAGGGGCATTCAACCTCCAAGCTGCACCCCCAGCCCTATTTTATTTTTTTTGGAAACAGTGTCTTGCCAGGTTGATGAGAGTCCTACTACTTGCTGAGGCTGTCCTCGAACCTGCAATCCTGTCTCAGCCTCCCAAGTACTGAGATTACAGACATGAGCCACCACTCCCGGCATTTATTTATTTATTTATTTCATTTTGAAACAGGGTCTCTCTAGGTTGCTGAGTCTGGCTAAATTGCTCAGGTTGGCCTCTAACCTGTGATCTTCCTGTCTTAGCCTTCAAGTACTAGGATTATAGGGCTGCACCACTGCACCCGATCGAGAGGGTTATTTTTATTTTTTTAATTTGGTACCAAAAATTGAACCCAGGGGCATTCTACCACCGCGCAAGGTACATCCCCAATCCCCAGCCCTTTCTTTCTTCCTTCCTTCCTTCCTTCCTTCCTTCCTTCCTTCCTTCTTTCCTTCCTTCCTTCCTTCCTTCCTTCCTTCCTTTCTTTCTTTTGAGGTACTGGGGATTGAATCCAGGTGCAATCTACCTTCCGAGCTACACCCCAGCCCTATTTTATTCTTTATTTTGAAACAGGATCTTGCTAGGTTGATGAGTCTCACTACTTGCTGAGGCTGTCCTTGAACCTGCGATCCTCCTGTCTCAGCCTCCCAAGCAAGTACTGGGATTACAGGCGCGTGCCACCATGCCTGGCTCATCCCCAGACCTTTCTATTTTATGTTTGAGACAATCAATCTAGTTTGCATCCCCCTGCCTCAGGTTCCTGAGCAGCTGGGATTACAGGCCTGTACACTGCATCCAGTGTGAGGATTATTTTGTTAGCTTTTGGCCACTATGACAAAATACCTGACATAAATAACTTAAAAAAGCTGGGTGCAGTGGCATACGCCTGTTAATCCCAGTTAGAGACCAACCTCAGCAACTTTGCAAGACAATTTCAAAGTAAAAAATAAAGCCAGGCATGGTGGCACATGCCTGTAATCCCAGGACTTTGGGAGGCTGAGAAAGGAGGATTACAGGTTTGCAGCCAGCCTCAACAATTTAGCAAGACCCTCCACAATGTAGTGAGACGCTGTTCCAAAAATAATAAATGAAATAGGGCTGGGGGTATAGTTTAGAGGTAGAACGCCCCTGGGTTTAATCCCCAGTACCACAAAAATTTTTTTAAATAAAAATAAAATAGAGCTAGGGGTCTAGCTCAGAGGTGGAACACCCCTGGGTTCAATCCCCAATACAAAAAATGGAGGGAAAGTTGATTTTGACTCACGGTTCCAGAGGTTTCGGTTCATGGTTGGTTGTCCCCATTGCTTTGGGCCTGAGGTGAGGCCGAGAATCATGGCGGAAGGGCATGATAGAGGAGAGCTGCCCAGGTCATGGCAGCCAGAAAGGAGAAAGACAGGAAGAGGAAGGGGTTAGGAACAAGATGTAGCCTTTAGGACCCACCCCCAATGACCACTTCCTCCAACTAGGGCCCACCTCCCTATAATCTACTCAGATTATTAATCCATCAAATGGATTAATTCACTGATGAGGTTGGCACCCTCATGATCCAATCATTTTAAATGCCTCACTTCTATAAAGCTGGGCGTGGTAGCACACGCCTGTAATCCCAGTCCTTGGGAGACTGAGGAGGATTGCAGGTTCAAGGACAACCTCAGCAATGTGGCAAGACTCTCAGCAACCTAGTGAGACCCTGTTTCAAAACAAAAATAAGCCGGGCGTGGTGGCTCACACTTGTAATCCCAAAACTTGGGAGGCTGAGACAGGAGGATCTCCGCAATTTAGTGAGACCCTGTTTCAAAATAAAGAATAAAAATAGGGCTGGAGGTATAGCTCAGAGGTAGAATGCCCCTGGGTTCAATCCCCAGTACCGCAAAAAAAAAAAAAAACATACATAATAAGTATGAATGTGGGAAGTGGGTCCAGAGGAAATCGGACTTACACATTTACTTTGTTTCATCATAAAGGCCAAATGAATTTTAACTTCTCAAAATGTCACCAGACAGAGGCCCCGAGAAGGTCCCCTAAAAGGGAGGTGACCTTAACTCAGGCTGTAAGGTCCTTATTGTCATCACAGAAAGGGAGTGTGTGTGTGTGTGTGTGTGTGTGTGTGTGTGTGTGTGGTACTGGGGATAGACCCCAGGGGCATTCTACCTCTGAGCTACACCCTCAGCCTTTTTTGTATTTTTTGTTTGGAAACAAGGTTTTGCTAGGTTACTGAGAGTCTCAATATGCTGCTGAAGCTGTCCTCAAACTTGCGATCCTCCTGTCTCAGCCTCCCAAGTACTGGGATTAAAGGCATGTGCCACCACGCCTGGTTCACAGAAAGGAATTTAAGGATGGGTCACAGTGAGGTACAGATTGATTTTATCAAGCAAAGGAAAGAAGTACCCGCTCTTTCCACAGGGTGGTGTGGGGGCCAGGAACGCAGTAGCTACTTCTTAGCTAGGTGTACTTATACATGTATATATTTTATAGAATGAAGACATGATCTAAGAGGGTGTTTTTAGTTCTCCTTTGTGTTGGAGACTGGATGTATTATTTTCTACTAGGGTTTCTTTTCTTCTTTGTTCTTGATGAAAAATCTCTATCAATTTCCCCATGGGGGGGTTCTATTCAGTTTGTGAACTTAAACAGTACTACATTAGTGTCACATTGAGGGTTTGATCAAAGGTATGATACAAAGATGAAATAAACAGATGACCTATGGATAAGGTCTAATAATTGATTTAATTGTGTTGTTCCTAGCCAGGCGTGGTGGCGCACGCTTGTAATCTCAGTATTTGAGAGGCTGGGACAGGAGGATCGCAGGTTCGCGGCCAGCCTCAGCTACTTAGTGAGGCCCTCGGCAACTTAGTGAGACTCTGTTTCGAAATAAAGAATAAAATAGGACTGAGGGTGTAGCTCAGAGGTAGAATGCCCCTGGGTTCAATTTCCCATGCCACACACACAAAAATTATTTATTTATTGTAGTATTGGGGATTGAACCCAGGGGCATTCTACCTACGAGCTATGCCCCCCTAGCCCTATTTTATTTCTTATTTTGAAACAGGGTCTCACTAAATTACAGAGGGCCTCACTAAATTGCTGAGGCTGGCCGCAAACCAGGGATCCTTTGATCTCAGCCTCCCAAATACTGGGATTATAGGCGAGTGGGACCACGCCCAGCAAAACAATCTTTAAAAATGGATCTGCTGGCCGGGCGCACGCTTGTAATCCCAGTACTTGGGAGGCTGAGACTGGAGGATCTGGGTTTGTGGCCAGCCTCAGCTACTTAGTGAGGCCCTCCGCAACTTCGTGAGACCCGGTTTCAAAATAAAGAATAAAAAATAGGGCTAGGGGTGTAGCTCAGAGGTAGAATGCCCCTGGGTTCAATCCCAGGTACTGCAAAAAAAAAAAAAAAAAAA
>PVJS01042178.1:0-17628 GCA_004027185.1 Glis glis | reverse complement strand
ATTACTGTCATAAACAAGGTGTATATATGAGATTATGCCAACATCATTCTCAGTGCTACATGTGGGGGGGAGGCGGGGGGGAGGTGGGGGGGAGGGACACCAAGAGCTGTGTGCATGTATGTTAACACCAAACTGATACTCATTGTGATGTGAGACTACAATGCACCAATAAAAACATGAAAAAAAAAA
Source organism: Glis glis (assembly GCA_004027185.1). Lineage (NCBI taxonomy): Eukaryota > Metazoa > Chordata > Mammalia > Rodentia > Gliridae > Glis > Glis glis. Next base: position 17,439 of record PVJS01042178.1, on the reverse strand, counting down.
TAAAATAAAAAAAAAAAAAAAAAAAAATAATTTACCATGAGACAAAGCAAAAATTTCTGAATTGTCTTTTTGTCAGATTTCACCTTTTGATAGTCTGTGGGTATTTATAACATACGATTTCAGCCTGTATGCTAATATTTTTGCTAATATGGCTCTGATCCCATAGTTGATAATATATAGGGATGAATTCCATCAATATAAGAAAGGTTAAGAGGAATGGACACATTCTTTGTCAAACTCATATGTCATCTTTTTTGACTCTGCTGCAAAATGGCACTAGTGACCCTGAACTATTTGTATGTTACAGAACTGTTCCCTCTCTGAACTGTATGTCTTTGTGTATGTATGTGTCTGTAAAACACATAATTTCCCTTTCCATTCTGTACTCTATTTTTTCTGATATCCTTTAATATGTTTTAAATGTTACTTATATTTAATACAAGAAATAAAAATAATTTTCTCACTTTAAGAAAATGTTTATCATTTATTTTCCTTTCATTTTACTCTTTTTTTTTCCTTTAGCAAACTTTTGGTGAAATGATCAAATTACTATTTATTCCCTTCATCTCTGGTCTTTTGGGAGTTTGACTGCACTTTTCCATTTTCTTTATGATTACAGTCTCTTTTCATAGTAAAATACATAGTTTGCTAGTATGTGAAAATAATTCCTTTCTCCCTACCCACAGTTCCAAATTTCCATACTATTTCTTTCCATCAAATCTTCAGGATACTTTCATCACTCCCACTTCTGCGTACCTCTATCAATAGTTTCTGCTGAGATACTTTAGAAAATTTTGTTCTAGATCACCATTAGCTTTTTCCTATAAGTGTCCACCCTATTTTAAGAATCCTATTTAGTATTGGAAAATCACATACATACAATATGAATTATATCTTTATCATCTGTCATCTATCAAGTACTGGAATTATAGGCATCCGCCACCATGTCCAACTATCTTTTATTTTACTATTGTAGGCAACAAGTTGTTTATACCTGAAAGTTTGCAAGATGTTTCTCCTGTCTTTACCAGCTTATGCTTTGCTGTGTGCCTTGTCTCATCAATTCTTCCCAGAATTTATTAAGTCTAACGGCAATCTCAGGCTTTCCTATAGTTCAGGGACCTTTTTTATCTTAGTTTAATTATTGCCTTTCATCCTTCTGTTCCACTTGATTGATTTCTAGAACTTCTATTATTCTCATATTTTAGCTCCCAAATTTGTTCTTTATATCTCTCATACTTTCTCCTCATTTATCATACCATCTCTTTAATATTTACCGGCATCATATTCTTTTTAAATCAACCAGTTAAACCATGGTTTTATTTTATTTGATAAAGCATATTTTTAGTTCCCCAAATTCTATACTTGGTTTTGCCCTTGAATCTTAATGTCCTTGCTGTTTCTTTTTAGATTTTGTCCTCCCCAGGTGGAAACTAGGTCTGAGTGTACTGCTTCTTCTTTTCCTCCCTGGTGACTTCTTCAACTCTGGTACATCCTTGTTTAACTTTGCTCATGGGGCTTGACTCCAGCTCCGGGGACGTATGTGGGACATACTCTTTTATTTGTCCTATGGTGATGCAGTATGTATTCTTTGGCTCTCTGGCAGGGCAGCTCGCCAGCCTCCTGGGAGTCATCATAAAAATGTTTCTCTTCTCCTTGGTCTCTACACCTTCTCCAAGACTTAGAGGCTGAAAACATGGAAGTCACTTTCCTCAGCTTCCTGTCAGTTATTTGAAGAGTAAGGAGGCAAAGCTCAGTAAAATAAGCATCCTCTTTCACTGGGTGAGGGCACAAGTGGGGAGGAGTCCATGGTCTCTGAGGACCCAACTCTTCTCCTCCTGAAAAGCTCTAGTCTGACTTTCTGAGGAGAGGTTCCTCTACCATCCCCCAGTCCTCCTCAGGGTTCCATGGAGCTCTGAGCTCACTTGTCTCCCCTGCCTGTCTGCCTGCCTGTCATCCATAGTCAGGTGTAGCAACTGAGGTGGAAACTGAAGAGCTAGGGGTCAAGGTGACCAGAATGGACCTCCTCACTCCAACATGTTAGAATCCTCTCTCCTGTTTTTGCTTCAGATCTTTGTTCTTGAACTGACACGTACTAACTGTAATAGTGGACCTCTTTTAAAACATCTACATGCCAAAGCATGGAGTTTCTCAAGTCCAGATTAGAAACTAACTACAGAAACTTGACACCTACCAGAGGAATGAAGTTTTTATATTCTGGGAGCTAGATGGATCCTGGACACAATATACACAATAGATATAATAATAAAAGAAAATGAAGAATCTGTTGTGCTGATTTTCTTTAATTGACCAAATATATACTGAGTAACACTTATTTGCTAGTGATACACACATTAATAGATCACATTCAGTCACCATTCTGAAGAGAACCATGCTCTGCACTTTTCTGTTTAATTTTTAGAATTGTGACTGCAAATGTAGATGGATCCAGCTCATCTTAGAAATGTTTAAATGCTTTGCTATTATTAGTATTTCTGATAAAGAGCATCTATTATTCAGTATTCTCACAGCTATAATATAAAGATTTGACCACATACTTAGAGGAATGAAGATTTATTAGCTCAAGGTTTTGAGGTTTAGTCTGTATGAGGCCAAGGACCATGGATCTCAGGGCTTGGTGGTGGGAAATGGAGAAAGGGAGAGCACATGGGCTGTGCTCCTCACATCATGGAAGATGGAAGCAAGAGAGAGATCAGGGGGTGGAAGAACCATATATAATCCCAAGGCTGCACCCCCAGGGACCCACCTTCTCCAGCCACACCCTACCCGCCAAGGCCACCATGGATTTATCCACTTCTGGGATTACAACCCTCATGACTCAATTACATCAACTCCAAACACCAATTTATGAGATTTTCCAGGGGCCATTCTATATCTAATTATAACAGAGCATATAATTATTGTTTTAAAATAATAAACTTCATACAAATGAATACACTTACTCGGCAGTGATTAAATTTATGCACTATACATTTGTTCCAAAAATATCTATCAGTTTCATAACTTTGTGCCAGATACCAAGCAGCAGTGAAGAGCCAATTTTTTTTACCTCAATGCAGTTTGCAGGTTGCAGCTGATAAAAAAATAACTATGAAAATAAGTAGATAAAATAATAAAATTATTCCAAACAAATTTTTACTCTGATACATAATATTAGAGAAACACCTGAGAAACTGAGATAGAATGACAAGAGAGAAACTAATTTAAATACCTAGGTCAAGAAAGGATTCTCTGAGGTATAGATGGTATGTAAACTGAGACCTCAAAATAATGAGAAGTAGCAGATCAAGCAGATGTGCAGCATCCTGTAATAGAAGGAATAGGCATACAGAGACCCAGGGATGGGAAAGAATTTCGTACCTGAAAACACTAGGCTTCCTAGGACTTAGTACATAAGAAGAGTAGAAAAAAGAAGAGGCAATGACCAGACATTAAAATGCCTTTTATACTCTTATAAGAAATAGCTATTTTATTCCATGTACAATGAAGATCCAACAAAAATTCAAGTATGGGAGTAATATATTCTGATTTAAATTTTTAAAGTTGCATTATGGGGAAACAGATTGTCAGGATTATGAATGTGAGCTTGGTCTAGGGAGCAGGGAGATTAGGGTGAGGAAGCAAGGACAGATTGGCTTAAATTATTAACTTGAGATATTTCTGCCCAGAATCCCTTTGGGAGATTCAATCCTATCAATTTAAATTGGTTTACTCTCACCTGTTCTTTGCCTTGAAAAGTGAGAAGATTGTGCAAAGTCAAGGGATGCTACCAGCTAGCTTTAGAACAGCAACAATGAAGATGGAGACCAGCAGCTAAATGTGTTATATTTTGAAGGTAAAATTGATAGGATCTTCTGATGTATTACATGTGAGGTTAAGCAAATGAAAGATTTTGGGAATGATGTATAATTTCGAGATCTAACAGGAGGTAACTGGCTGAGTAGGATCAAGAATTATTGTTTTATATTTGTTAAGTGTAAAAGTCTGGGGATGGGACAGTCAGAGGAAAGCAGGACAAAGTGTGATGAACTGTGAGGAGCAGAAACACGGAATATAGACATTAGGTTTCATTTTGTTTCTAAGCTACATAAATGATGGAAGCAGCATCTTCAATTTTGGGGACAGCGTTTGGGTCGTTCTTCTTGAAACATCATTCAGGAAATTCTTCAATCCACTTTTCTGGTGAGAAAGGACAGAGGAGAAGCATAGAGGCTCTTCTTTTAAAAGAGATCCATTAAACATTTACCATAACATTTACAGAATTTTGGAGGCTCTCCAGATAAAGAAGGATTTGCTCACATTCCATTAGATAGATTTTATGGTATCGAACAAAATTAGGATCAATCAATTATAGCTTTCTCAACTGCAATGATTTAGACAAGTCATTGTAAAAATCTGTGATTATTTAGGCAGACACAAGAGACTCAAATTTGTAAATACTGACAATGCTGCATCCATGTTTAGGAAAATTGGGGTGTTCTACAGCATTTTTCTCTGTGAGTCACTTAGACTGAATATTGTTAATGTATTAAAGACTTCCTTTGCTTAATGGCGACATGTTGTATTCAATTGCCAAGTAGGAGCTGGAGTGCACTTAACCAATCCATAAGCCTCCTGATGCTCAGATAATTACAGTAAGCAGGCCTTACCACTACGGCGCTGTGCGGGCCTCTGCAGTGTTCTCACTTAATTTTGACAAATTTTGTTTTGTTGAATGACATGCACCTTTGGAGGAGTTAAAGCAATGCTTAAATTGGAGCTGACAATGGAGATCTAGTTCTGTATTGTAAGTGGCTTAAAATGACAAAATTACGATATGATTTATATATGAGGCTGAGAAAGAAATCATTATTTCTTAGCTGAGAGTAGAGAGCTAAGAAACCTAGCCAAAAGTTACAATTGAAAGTCTAGTACTTCATATTGGATCTGCACTTAAATTAATTTTTTTTTTGTGGTACTGGGGATTGAACCCAGGGGCATTCTACCTCCAAGATACACCCCCAGCCCTATTTTTTATTCTTTATTTTGAAACAAGGTCTAAGTTGTGGAGGCCTCACTAAGTAGCTGAGGCTGGCAGCGAACCTGGATCCTCAGGTCTCAGCCTCCCAAGCACTGGGATTACAAGTGTGCGCCACCACGCCCGGCTTAAATTAAATATTTTTAAAAAATATTATGGTATTCATATAGTTGCTAAGTTCATTTTCCCCTTGAGTGCAAAGCTAGGAAATGTATACTAAATATTTTTTCTAGGTAAGGCAGAATTCCACAAATTGTGCATGTTGGGATAACCTGGAGTTGCTTTGCCCAAGGATTTGAAAGAAAGACACGTTCGGAATTCTTGATCAGAATGCTAGCTGTGTATTTGCAGGGTAAGTGGATCTAAAATGAAAAAGAAATCTTGGCTTCCCATTTAATTTTAAATTATTTTAAATGAAGACAGCATGTGATTTTTAGATTTCCAACTTGTTTTCATAGAGAAGATACATACGACTCCAACAATCTACATATTCTCTATGTAACTTAATTCATTTTTACAATATTATTTGGAGCCGAAAATGTTTTATTTTTCCTTTCGTGTTGTTTTGTTGATTTTATTGTTTTTGTGATACTGGGGATGGAACCCAGAGGCATTCTATCTCCGAACTACACCCCCAGCCCTATTTTATTCTTTTATTTTGAAACAGGGTGTCACTAAGTTGGGGAGAGCCTCACTAATTTGCAAGGCTGGCTACGAACTGGCAATCCTCCTGTCTCAGCCTCCCAAGTACTGGGGTTACAAGAGTGCACTACCATGCCCAGCTAAGAATGGTTTTATATGAGAGCATAGATTAACCACAGTAGTTAGATTCAAGGCTAGTAATATTTTCTTTCCCCATGAAATACAACCACAATAAGGTGAAAAATTCAGTAGGAACATGGTCTCTAATGCCACAGAGCACACAGCCTGATCAGAAAAGAGCGTGTAAATACATCACTACAAGACAAATGCCAAATGAGACACATTTGGAAGTCATGTTTTGTGGCTTTAGTGTGAGGATAATATGGATCATAATGTTTAGAATAAGTTTTAAGAAAGTATACTTAGAAATGACCATTTGAATAATTGAGTAGAATTCAGGTGGGTAGGAAGAATGGTGGGCATAGCAGATGGGTGAAGGGAAATAAGTGTGGTTGAAAGAATCTCACTGAAGCTCTGCTTGGGAAGCTTTTAAATTATATTTGTAGTTAAAGCTATGAGAAAGTGTGTGATTATACAGAGTAGCCCTGTCTTCACCTGTGTCAGGCAGTAACCCCACCTGAAATCAGGGGCTGAATATTTAGAAGATCTCCAATGGACCATGAATATACACTGTACTTTGGGAATAGTCCTAACCTTTCAGTAACCCCATTAAACCTATCACTAAGAAGACCAGAATGCTTCCTTTTCAGAAGCAACAGTCTAGCTACCTTCTCCCTAAGGGTACAACTTTCTGCTGTTGTCTATTTCCTTCCCTCTCTCCCTCCCTCCCTCCCTCCCTCTCTCCCTCCCTTCCTTCCTTCCTTCCTTCCTTCCTTCCTTCCTTCCTTCCTTCATCTTCTCCTCTTCCTCCTCCTCCTGGTACTGGGATTGAACCCAGGGACATTCTACTTCCGAGCCCTATTTTATTTTTTATTTGGAACTATGTAGCTCTCTATTAACCATAAATGGTTCCTCTAAAAAGAAGGATCACAATCTCTGAAAAATTGGAGGAAATACTTTAAATTTAACTTAGACGATGTTGTTCAAGGCTCTAGAAGAAGTGTGTGAACCTTCACTTGTTCATGCTCCAGCTAACATCCCCACTTGTGTCGGGACATGCAGCTGCGTTCCTCGTTGCGCCACTCCATTAGGAGTGGGGAGTGGCGCATGGGATATCTTAGCAGTTCTGCCTGAGTGATCATTAGTTTATTGCAGTAATTTATTTTATCACAATGAGATAGCCTTCTGCTGAAAGTCAGTACAGCCATTCTGTGAATGCATATGACCATTCATCTGCTCAGCAACATTTTCTTCACTTATTTTTATATTTGAATTCTTAATAATCCCAACTGGATGGTCATTTGCCTCCTTCTCTAAACAGCGATGCTCTAGAGTTTGCCTATCCTGAGCTTTTTGTTTTTTTTTTTTTTACATTTATGATGAATTCTTTAATGTGCAGTAGCAAAGGGATCCTAGAGTTTGGCTTGTTAATTAGCAGTACAGCTTCTGGCTAGTGTTAAGTTGAGAATAATTGTTTTATATTGCAATGCTATATACACATGTTCTCTTGCAAAGGTATTTGGTAATCTTACTGCAAAGAGGTGTTTAAAAAAACAAAAACAAAAACATACATGTTTTGAATAGCATTGCTTATAAAGCAAATCAGGAAGGTAGATGTTTATATTTTATTCATGTGAAAGATTAAGAGGATTGTTCTTACCATAATCATAGTTTCTTGTTATAGAATTTGAAAATGTAACAATAAAATATATGATTTTTCCATTATTCTGGGTATTTTCAAAATGGGAATTTAAGTTACACTGGATTATAAATGATGCAAGTATACGATGCATTAGGGCACTGTCAAGCATTAGCAAATACATACTTGGTTTTAAATTTAAATTTATCACTGAGGTTGCCTACTGTCATAGACCCATTAAGATTTTCTTGGCATTTTAGTGCAGTGAAAAAAATATTGACTACATGTCAGAAGACCTGTATTCTCGTATTAATTCTACCACTGTTTAGATATGCAACCTTCGGCAGGTCATTTCTTCTTTTCTCAGTAAAATAATGTAATTGGTCTCCAATCTCTAAGGCAATTTGCACTTCTAAAACTCCATGAATTGAAGTTTTCTCTTTCCAACCCCTTTCTCCTTTACTGGCTGTTTCCTGTAAGTCCAGTGAGCAAGTGACATGTTCTAGTCTTCTCATTTCAATCTGCAATACTTGAACATATTTAACATTATTTATTTATATTTTGAAATGCTTTCTGTATCAGAATATATTTCTCTGGATATTTCCATATCACTATTTTGAACTATACCTGAAGAATAATAGCCTTATACACATTTATAAGAATTTGTGACCATATTTGAATAAATGTACATTTGGGCTTTTCTATTCACCTCTGTAAATGCCTGAATTCTGAACAACTATTCCATTATTTTGGGTGCTGAGAGGTGTTAGAGCGAATAATCAGATACTATATTTTCTCCTTCTATGTACTCTACTCTTCATTGCAGCCTAAACAGGATTAACACAAGTTTTGATGAAAAAATAAATGGTTTGATAATCAAATTTAGCCATGACATAGGCTTGGTGAGAGGGCAGAAGCAATACATCTGGGAATCATGGTGAATCTTCAGATAACTGCTAAGGAATTAGCAAAGAATATGCAATACAGGAGAAAATGTCAAATACTGCATTTTGGTAAAACAATAAAATCAACAAGTCAAACCCTGAATTATAGAGACATACTTCATTTTTTAAAATATGTACAAGTATAATGAAGAAGATATTCTTAATCATCCATAAACTAGGTTGCATTAATATATGTAGAATATTTTTATGTCATAAGGATATATACTTATTTATGCCACATTTTGAGAGCTTCAGTTAATTCTGTGCTTGATTCTCCAGCATGGTAAAGAGTTAAATTTTAGTATAAATCATAGCTAAGAAGAGAAATTTTCAACCCTAGCTGACCTTCAAAGTTACTTCTGAAGCTTTCTAAAATAAATATGATAGGACTCCTTCCTAGGAGATTTTACTAGCTGGTTTGTGACATATACCAAACTGTGCATTATTTTTATGCCAAATATACTGTCAGGATTAAGAACCACTGATTTAATGGGAAGATTTTGTTGTCCAAGAACCCTAGAGAGGAATACAATATTAACTAATTTGGTCATATACAATAATAATGATATTGAGTAATTTCAATGAGTTATGGGTTTTATGTATGTTATTGCATTTGTCCTTACAACAATTTCCTTTTCTAATGGTAGACTGAGCTTCAGTGGTTTAAAATAATTTTCCTCAAAGAGTACACTTAATAAATGGCTTTCTTGGTTTCCAAGATCCTTCTCCCATTTCAGTCATTGTGTTGTATCATTGAGAGTCTACTAGCAGAGGAATGGGACCTGAAGGGTCATGAGAAGGAGCCACAATTACAGCCACGGAGCTGTGGTGGGAGCTAGGTGATGAGGGCAGAGCTGCAGAGGACCTCTCAGGAGCAGAAAGGTAATAGCTTGTCCTTATAGCAGAAATCTCACTAGCAAAAAGGAACATTTAAAGGGAAATCCTTTTCTCCTATTGCCTATAATGAACACCAGAATTTAAACTGCAATCGTCAGCTAGAATAGTCCATGTTGGGGTACCTAGTCCTTCCTCAGGGTCTGGCCTTTACGATGGAGGATGAATGGTCCCAGCCTGACTTTGTGTATGTGTGCATCTCAGGTTGATTTGGTACTCAGGTTTATCTGGTTTTACATCATTGGTGCTGGGATTTCTGTTTCCAACTTTCTGGTCAATACTGTTAATTAAAGGTGTTCTCTGGGCTTAGTAAGTGTGTGTGTGTGTGTGTGTGTGTGTGTGTGTGTGTGTGTGTCCATGTGTGGCTTTGAGGGCCCACATGCACAATTCTGAATGCCTTCTTTTAATCTGAGGGCTCACTCTACAATTTCTCTGCAAACTGTTGTAACCATGAAAATAGTTGCATTAAAAGCAGTTTGGATAAAGAGACCCCAAAACTTCAAGTTTCATTTTGAACCAGGAGAATATGACCTTTAATTGAAATCTTAATTTCTACACTTTCATGTATGATCCAGGAAATAAAAGTTACACTGATCATATAAAAAGCATACAGAAAGTAGGCATAGTCATGTGTGCCTGTAAACCCAGTATTTGGGAAGCTGAAACAGGAGGATTACAAGTTCAAGGATGTTATGGTTTGGATTTAAAATGACCTCGTAGACCTCATGGAGACATGTAGCCAAGTTGGAGTTGGGGCTTGGTTGCCAAGGAATGGGTGTGGCCTTGGGATTATCTATGATCTCTCCTGCCCTTACTCTCTCTCTCCCTTCCCAGGTGGTGTAGTCTTGGGATTATCTATGATCTCTCTTCTCCTTGCTCTCTCTCTTGCTTCCCTGGGGGTGTGGCCTTGGGATTACATATGGTCCCTCTTCCCCTTGCTCTCTCTCTTGCTTCCCAGGGGGTGTGGCCTTGGGATTATCTATGATCCCTCCTGCCCTTGCTCTCTCTCTTGCTTCTGGCCTCCATGATGTGAGAGCAGAGCCCTTGTGCTCTCTCTCTGCTCCCCGTGACATGCTCTAAGCTCTGTCGACTTTGCCTGGCCTAAAATGGACTTACTCCCTGAAATATCCAGAACTGTGAGCAAATAAATCTTCCTCTAATTTGTTGAAGTTAGGTTTTTTTTGGTCGCAGTAGTGAGAACACTAACTGAAACAAAGGCCAACCTAGGTAACTTAGCCAGACTCTGTTTTAAAATTTAAAAAGTAAAAATAAAAAATTGGTGGGGATGTAGCTCAATAGAGCAACCCTAGGTTCAATTCCCAGTACTACACATATACACACACTCACACACACAGAAGAGATATTCCACTTTTTTAAGAGAACTATTATTTGGGGGGCATTAAATTTGTAAAAGCTTTATTCACTTTAAGAATTGTATTATCATGCTTTATTTTGTTTACAAACAAGTTAGTTGCATTTTGGAAAAAATACTTAAAATGTGCTTTAAAAAATAAAACATTTCTGATAAGTAAGTAATACCAGAGAAGCAGAAAATTATTTCAGAGAAAGAATGACAGAAAAGGAAAACAGACAATGGGTATAAATGATTGTATATGTACTTCATTGTATGTAGCAAAAATAAACTTGGGGGCTCAGTACATTAGAGCTGTTTTCAAAGAACTCTGAGTAAAGTGAAAATTATTATATGAAGACACAGCAAATGGAAATGCCCATTATCATGGCATTTTAATAATAAGATCTGTGATTCTCAAAATGCCATTGAAAACAACTAAATGTACTTATTTATTGTGTGTGCCAGTTTGATATGTTGATCATAGTGATCACCAAAAGATTCCTAATCAAGGGCCTTGATCATACCTTCAATGAGCTTAGTGACTTTTGTGGCAAATTCGATTCATATTTGAATGCAATGTTTTCCTCAATAAATTCACGTCATTATGAATATAGAAGCCATAGAAATGATGATTGATTATTCTCTTGTGCACAATGTGATATTGATTTTTCTTCGTTGGCATATATTAACTTACTCTTTTAACTTTCCAAGACAGAACAAGATAGCCCACCTTTTTTTTCACTAGTGGTGCATTAGAATGATGTATAATTGCTGGCAGCTTTGTTATTTATATATATATATTGCTATAGTTGCATTCAAAATCCACAAATACTAATAAAAGTACTTAAATAAGGGTGGTAGCAGTATAATTTTTATATGTTGGATATTCTAAGAAACATAAATGCTAAGAATGATAATCTGTGACTAAATTGTATGAGTGCAGGTGTGTGTGTGTGTGTGTGTGTGTGTGTGTGTGTATGTACCTGAATATAACAAGAAAAATATCCTAGGCCTGATGAAGTTCTGAATACCTCACAATATGAAAGTTGTGCTTTAGTGGGTTTGGAAATTGGTCTAGAGTATTAAGGCAAAAAATCAATAGAAATGGATTGTTTTATATAGAGAGCAAGCATGTTATTGCTTAGAAGATTACAAATATTGTGTTCTTAACTTTTAAACAAAGTATTTTGTTATCACTGAAATAGAAAATGCATTCTTAAAATTAAAATCATGTAATTGAAAAGCCTTGTTATTCTTAGGTCTTTTAACAAGTAAAATTATACAACTCGTTAGGCATATTAAGTTTTATTTTTATAAAGCTATATCTTTCAAATACTTATAACCCAAGGTTATGGTATCCATCTGTTTTCTGGACATATTTCATTATTTTAATACTAAACATAAGGTTTTAGCAATTCTAGCAATGCTTCTAGGGCAACCCCATTACCGACTTCTAAGGGCATCATTAACATTTCACTCTATGTGAATAGACAGTCCTGGAGTTGTCCAGCATGTATCTCCCACAAGAGTATTTTGTAGCTCTGACTGTTTTAAGATTGTAGATGGTGATTTCCAGTATATTTTTAAATTAGTTGTAAAATCTGATTTTACTTTAGAGTATTAAGGATATAGTATTATGACATATATTTCTTCTCTTTCTTTTACTTTTTGAGGCAATTGTTTGTCAAGTACACAGCATGAAAAAATCTGGAATGAAGTAGACCTCTTATATGTGGAGATTCATCATGTCTCTCCATCTCCCCCAGCTTCTTTGCATGGTCCAAACAGAGTGTCATTCTTCAGGGCATACATATTATTAAAAGGTATATTACTGCTGTCCATTCCCTCTTCTTCACTCTTCCTCTAGCGTTTGATGCATTCTCAGCTGTCTGTCAGTGAATTCTTTTCGAGTCTTTCATACTTTCCCAAGACAAGTCAACCAGAACAGATGGATGGAATTCATTCACTCCTCAAAGCTATTGCACTGGTAAATATATGTAGGGATATAAACACATACATATGTGTATGTATGTATGCATGTATATGTGTGTGTATGTATTTGTATATATGTATATCTAACACGCAAGTTGCAATATTTCTGTAGGGATACAATGTGAGTTCATCAGAGTTAACCAGAAGTGCAGCACATTGAATTTACCTTGACTGTCAGCATTGCTTGTCATTGGATGTATGCTGGACTCATATGGAGGATTTGGAGCACTTAAGTAACAAATATTAAGTACCTCCATGGGAAAGTCTTGTAGCTTCTACATTTGATATTTTTAAAATAATGCATTTTCTATAAGAATCAGATTAGAAATTCATTAGCTATACTTTTATAAAATAGTTTTATGCTTTCTCTTTAGAATAATTAACAAACATAACATCGCTATTATATTTTCTTAACATTTGTTTGGGATAGTATGCATAAAATTTAATGCAGTATTTCCAAACATCAAAAGCCAAAGGATAGCATGACTAAAAGAGAACTGAGAAAATAAATTCAGAGATAGCACTAAATAATCACTAATAAAAAATAGTTGATAAGCTACCTTATAGTTAGCTTCAAATATTTTCAACAATGACTGTTGGTCATTTTAGTAACTCTTATTCTTAATATTTAATAAAAATTAGATGCATATATATACCTGCATGTGCACATAAGACGGTTGTTATTAAAACCTAGGTTTGTTTAACTTGACTTTGCTTAGATTAAGTCATCATCTCAATTTCCTTCAGTCCTCCAGGTTATTTCATGCTTTCTGATCTGTAGTGGCCCAGTTATCTTTTTGTTTGTTTGTTTGGTAATATGTCATTGCTCAAAATCTCTACATCCTAATCCCAAACTATTTCCTTTTGTTCTTGATCAGGCAAGTTTTTTGTACTAAATTTCATAACTTTCACACCAATATTTCAGAGATTTCATGCCACATCTAGAATTTTCTTCAACTCCAATTTTCCTCTTTTCTGCAGAAAGAAAGTATGGAGGTAGCACTGAGGTCCTTCATCCCTGTCTTTCTGCACAAGTCCTTCTAAAATCCTAAGATCTATAGATCATTATACTGATAACTCCTATTTTTAATAACTAGCTTGGATAACAAATCTGCCTACCAATGGATCTCTCTCTCTCTCTCTCTCTCTCTCTCCCTCCATCCCTCCCACCCTCTTGGGTATTGAACCCAAAGGCATTTTAGCTCAAAGCTACACCCCCAGCCTTTTTTTTTTTACAGTAGGGTGTCACTGGGTTGCTGAGAGTCTCGCTAAGTTGCTGCCATCTTCCTGTCTCAGTGGCCCATGTACTGGGCTTGAATTTCTATTGAGTAATAAATTACATGTTTAAAATGTGGCTCTCTAGTAAGTGCTTCACATCAGATGATCCGTCTGGACCATTCTACTGGAATTAAAGAAAAAGCATGAGTACTAATTCAGCAGTGTTCCCATGGCAAGCAATGAGGGAAAAATCTCCAACGGAAGGGAAAGTAAAACAGAATAAACATTCAATACAGACGTTTTCTCTTGACATTATTAGCAGAGTATGTCCAATATTGGCTAGTTTGCTATTTGTCCCTATTAATTTTGTGCTGCTGACCTTGTGTTATTAGGTAAATATCTAACAACAGAGACAGGGTCAAAAATTTCTGTCCCTTAAACATCATTGTTTGGCTTTGTTGTCTCATTCTGTATATTCTCTCTGGCAAATCTCAGCAGCCTCTACAATTTGATCCAGATTTGTGAACTTTGACACAAGTTTCTGCTGGATTATAGCCACATATAACCTGATGCTTCTTTGCCTCCTTGGGCTTCATGTCAAACCAGCCAGGTAGACCTTCTAAATCCTATGTTATTAAAATCTCTCTTCTTATCCTCATCTCTAACCTTAGTCCCAGTGCTGTAGTAAGCAATTTATCACCATTCTCTGTGCTGTTGCAGTTGTTTTTCCTACTTCTATCCCCTCCTCAGCCTTGTGCCCCAACTTTTGCTTCACTTAAGCACTGAGAAATCTTTACTTACACAAAAATAATCATACTGGTTCCTACTTGAATCCTCTGATCAAAGTTCTTGGCATGCAGATAAAATCCCAAATTTCCTTAAGCACAGCACATTTTTATCCACAAATATCTCTCCAGTCCTGCTTATTGCTTTGACCTAGTTTATAACCCCCACTCCATCTATACTGGAGGCAAATTGTTATGGCATATGAAGCCATTTAAATCTTCTCTGTAGGGGAAGCCGGGAGTGGTGGCACACGCTTGTAATCCTACTACTTGGGAGGCTGAGACAGGAGGATCTCAGGTTCAAAGTTAGCCTCAGCAACTTAATGAGGCTCTCAGCAATGTAGCAAGACCCTGTTTCAAAATAAAAAAATAAAATAGGGCTTGGGGTATAGTTCAGAGGCAGAATGTCCCTGGGTTCAATCCCTAGAACCGCAAAAATAAATCTTCTCTACAATGGATATAACTGCTCTATTGTTTCTGAGAAGAATTCCTACATCTTACCCCTTTTGATGACAGTAATAAACATTTTAAAGACTGCATTCCTAATAAGGCCTGTAAATGCATGGTCAATATAATATTATCTCCCTTAATGATGATGTTATATTTATCTCCATTTTTACTATTGAAGAAATTGACAAATAGAGACATTAACTAACTTGTTCAAGGTCACAGCTGAAAGTGTGTCAGAGATGATATCTACAGTAAAAGTAATGTACATTGTTCATGCTAAAAGACTTGTCCATATTAATTTGGTGCAAAGATGTTAAAAATCTTAAATAAATACCTTAGCCCCCTTCCAACAAAATGAATAAACAATATGAACCAAAGAGAAGGAATTACTAATAAAAGAGTGCTTGTTATTATTTATGTGGTTGGGTCTTAATCCTTGGCTTAGATGCTCACAAATGTTGTGACTTAATTTAAAATAAAAAGAATAATAGATGGACTTTGTTGGGTAGGCATTGCATTATAACGCAAAAGTATTTGACCAAGTACACTGACACAACTCTGATAAAGAAACTAAAGAGTTATTGTCCCAATCATCCTCTTTATCAGAGCAGAAGCTTCAAACAGAGGATATTGCAGACCATACATCACACTCCTAGGGGAAGTCTTCCAACTAAAATAGCTACATGGTTCTGGACCAATTTCAGAAATAAGAGCAATTCTTTTGTCATATGGAAAAGGGAGGCGTCTGTCCCTCCTAGAAGAATGATGCTGGGGCAGCATTTCTGATTTACCAAGTGAACAGGCAGATCCCTTTTAGCTATGTTATACTTTTCATTATTCAAACTTCTTATTCCCTTTTCAGAAAGAAAAACAGGAAAATAGTGTTTTCTGTTTCTAATAAGTAGTTTCTCAGAACACAGTCAAAGAAATCTGGCACAAGAGATCCTTGAAAAAACTAAATATTTCATATGCATATTATCTTCCTCTAAAATTCATGGTGTTTTCCTGGAAACTATTACAGTGGAAAAAGAGTTCTTCTCACTTTTGGCAGAACACTAAATTGCAATTCTTGAGGTTTATTGTAAAGGCAAATAGCACCTTTATCCAGTAGAAAATTTATTCTTGTTATATTTATGCCATTCTTAGGATGTAAAGGATCACCATAATACATTTGACAGAAATAAATAGATAGAACTATGAATGCATTTTTTATTGATTACTTCTAAGCACAGGCATTGCAACCTTCTGGCTAGACTTGCATTGCCCTCCTGTCAAGTCAATATGTAACTCTCCAGCTCTACTTTCTTCTATAAAATGGTCAATGTATTGCTGAGTAGTCTCTGAGTTTTTGAAGACAGAGAGGCAGCGCAGCATTTCAATTGGAATTCTTTTGACTAGAGGGTCTGGTGATTAAGCTGGTTACTTGTGGAAATATATTGATTTCGTGATATATTTTCAGGAACCGATTTTTCTTTTCTGAAACACTGTGTCATGATGTGCTATTTAGAATCTTTTTCTTTTCCCAGAGGGACAGGGCACAGCTTTCAACAACTGAGATGAAGATATAACAATAGAAAAAAGGAATATCGTGTCGTTGTTATATTCAACCTCTTAAATGTTAACAGAAAATCCACAAACAGGAATTTGTGTTTTTCTTATTTTTTATAGGCTTATGAAGTAAATATATTACAGCTTATTATGTATTAGTCATATTACCCAGAAATGTACACTATAGCATATTAAATTCTTAAATTGTCACCAACACATTGAAATATATAAAATACTTAATTTTGCACTTGGTGTAGAATGTTGCTTACTTACTTTATTTATTTTTCTATGTATGTTTACTGGTGGATTGTAGTCTCACTTTATAACTATCACTCTGGACTACTTTATTTAGTATTATATTTCCTATAATTGTTATAATAATTTTATCAAGTGAAAATTATTACCCTTTTATACATGAGAAAAATGAGACTCAGAAATGTCACCTATCATAAGTTATCCAAGTAATAATGTAATCAAAAGAAACCAAATTCTTTAAACTCAATGATCAGTTTGTATTTCAGATGTCTCTGTATGTAAGAATAGATAATATTATCTCTAAGCCATTGTTCATGATCAAGAAAATATGAGATTTAGCCGGGTGTGGTGGCGCATGCTTGTAATGCCAGTACTCGGGAGGCTGAGACCTGAGGATCCGGGTTTGCGGCCAGCCTCAGCTACTTAGTGAGGACCTCTGCAACTTAGTGAGACCCTGTTTCAAAATAAAGAACAAGCCAGGCATGGTGGCGCACGCTTGTAATCCCAGTACTTTGGGAGGCGGAGACCGGAGGATCCGGGTTCGCGGCCAGCCTCAGTTC
>PVJS01042177.1:0-17675 GCA_004027185.1 Glis glis | reverse complement strand
AGAGAGGGAGGGAGGGAGGGAGGGAGGGAGGGTGAGGGAGGGAGGAAGGAAGGAAGGAAGGAAGGAAGGAAGGAAGGAAGGAAGGAAAAAAGGAGCTCTCTGATGGTTGCCTAGCTGACTCAGACTGAAAGTCAAGGCCCTGACAAGCCCCCCGAGGTTATGCATTCCTGGTCCCCACCAGCATCCCATCCCCCCCTGACTCTCTCCAACTCTGCATTCACTCACTTTCCCACAACCACACTGAGTTCCCTTTTATTTTTTCAGTCCTGGGCTCACAAAGGGATGGTAAGATCCACTTATGAAAACACCGAGGTGGGAAACGACCGAGAAAGGGAAACGCTGAACCCTCCCGTGTAGCTAAAGACAACAGCACATCTGGAAAGACCTCAGCCCTCACGCATAGGAGGACATGGCGGGAGTGTCTAAGGCAGATTCCTCAAATGACCACTCATTGACTTCACTGATTTCTCCGGCAAAATGTTTCATCTTGTGTGTTGCTAACAGGAGACAGAAGATGAAAGGAAACAGACTTTAAGAACCTTCTCAGCCTTCTACCTGGAAACCATAAACCCTTTTTCGCTGTCTTCTCTCCCTGCCGAGATAATAATTTTAGCAAGTTTACCTCCAAGAAAAATCATCATCATCATTATTATTATTATTATTATTATTATTATTTTGGCACTGGAGAGTGAACCCAGGGACATCAACCACTGAGATATACCCTCAGAACTCTGTACTTTTGATTTTGAACCAGGGTCTCACTAAGTTGCTAAGGGTCTTCCTAAGTGGCTGAGGCTGGCCTAGAACCTGCGACCCATGTAATCAGACAGTTCCCATTCCTCCCAGCCTATCAGAGGCCTCCAGCAAGGACCCCAGTAACTAGGTGATTAACTGAGAGAAAGCTGAGCATGACTGGCAGGGTAAGAAAAGTATTGTTTTTGAAAGCGGGCCTGAAGTTTCTTATTGTATACATATTTAGTCTCGGCTGTCAAAGGAAAACATTTCAGAATGTTCCTAGTTTTTAGAGGAAAGGCTAAGTATTAGGGAAGGAAGGTTGGGCTCTGGCAGGAAGGATAAAAAATCACTAGCAAGGAAGATCTCCCCAGGGCCCGATGGCAGACCTCCCCTGACGCGCTGAGCCAGGGCCAGGTCACTTGAGTGCAGTGGCGCTGCAGTATTTCATTCCTTAACTCTTGTTCTAGAGCATTAACCTACTTATTTAAAAAGGTAGCACATACTCTGGTTTCTATTTTCCACATTTCTCTTTTTTAATACAAACCTACTTTTGTAGCTAAACTGTAGCAGGGTATGATAGTGCACTCCTGTAATCCCAGTACTTAGGAGGCTGAGACAGGAGGATCCCAGTTTCGAGGCCAGTCTTGGCAAGGCAGCAAGACTCTCAGCAACCTACTGAAACCCTGTTTCAAAACAAAAAAGTTAAAAAGGGCTGGGGGTGTAGCTCAGAGGTAGAATACCCCTCGGTTCAATCCCCAGTACCAAAACAACAACTTGCACACAAATGCTCCGAGCAGCACTATTTACAATGGCCAAAAAGGTAGAAACAATCCCAACTTCCATCAGCAATGACTGGATACACAGAATGTGGCATATCTATACAGCGAAATATTATTTGGCCATAAAAAAGGAAGTACTAACACATGCTACAACACGAATAAATCCTGAAAACATGATGCTAAGCTTAACAAAAAACCTAGACACAAAATATCACACACTGTATGATTCCATTTATAAGAAAGATCCAGAATAGATAAGCTCATAGGGACAGAGCCCGGACTGAGCAGTGGCGGGGATGGGGAGCAACTGCTTCATGTATATAGGGATTTCCCTTTAGGTTTGAAAACCTCTTGGAGCTAGTTGAAGATGTGAGCTGTACAACACTGTGAGTGTCCTCAACGCCACTGCACTGGACACTCTAGTTATTTATTTATTTATTTTTGTGGTACTGGGGATTGATCCCAGGGGCGTTCTAACTCTGAGATACACCCCCCAGTCATTTTTATTTATTTTCAAAACAGCATCTCCCTAAGTTGCTGAGGGTTTCACTAAGTTGCTGAGGCTGACCTCAAATCTGCAATCCTCCTGTCTCAGCCTCCCAAGTACTGGGATTACAGGCATGCACCACTGTGCCTCGCTAATCGTACACTTTAAACGGTTCATTCTGTTAGGTGAAATTTGCCTCAATTAAAACACACACACACACACACACACACACACACACACACACACACACACATATATGACCAAAAAAAATTCAGCAGAGAGGGCCCACCTCGGCATATACTCAGCACACCATCTGGCCCCTTCATTTCAGGTTGGGATGTGGCGTGGTTGTTCTCCGGTCCTGGTAAGTCTGATTTCAGCCTGACTCACCTGCAGCCCCGAGGCTGGGAGAGAGCTAATCAGAAAGAACATCTCTGAGGCCTTCTTTTGAATGGGGGCCATGTCTCTCCTTTCTTCTGCAGAGAGCTGATAGGAGATGCAGGACGCGCTTCTCTTCCACTGCCTTCAATCAATCCAAGAGCGTCCACCAACTACACACGCAGCTCCGAGACCAGAGCCCTGGCCTGGCTCCAGCTCGTTCTCTGGGCTGCGCCCCGTGAGCTCAGGGTCAGAGCTTTCAGCAGCCATCGCTGGGTTTCTGAGCATTCCCACAGCAGTATCATTTCCACCGATATTCAAAGATGTGTGACGACGTCACCTTCTCTTGGCCTTTCACCGTCCCGTCCTGAGTCGTAGGCTGTCGACACCCACGCAGCAGGGCTAATCCCTGCGGCCACGCTTGGACATAGCCTGGCCACTCTCTGAGGAGGCCGTCGCCTCTCTTACTCATCCCTCTTTCTGCTGAGCTCCAGGAACCAAGGCGAGAAGAAGCGTGCCTGGCGTGACCGCTCTGAAGACACTAAACACCTTCCAAAGAGCTCGCGCTTTCTGTCTGGGAGGCTACGCGCATGCTGATCTCATGTAAACACTCATCGAAGGCAGCAGCTAAGCTGGCTCACTGCGCCCCTGTTTGCATCATAGTCTTTCAGATGCCGTTAGAAGAGTTCTCAGAGACCACTGCCACAGGCAGGCACTGCTAGGCATCCGCGCTTCTCCTGCTTCATAAGGTAGCACACACACCATAATTTGTTTTTACTGATTCATTTCACAAACTTTTCTCAAGGACCTTCAGAATACCATTTCCAGGCTGGGCATGGTGGCGCACGCTTGTAATCCCAGTACTTGGGAGGCTGAGACCTGAGGATCTGGGTTCGCGGCCAGCCTCAAGCTACTTAGTGAGGCCCTGACAACTTCGTGAGACCGGTTTCAAAATAAAGGATAAAAAATAGGGCCAGGGGTGTAGCTCAGAGGTAGAATGCCCCTGGGTTCAATCCCTGGTACCGCCAAAAAAAAAAAAGAAAAAGAATACCATTTCCAGATGAAGAAGCAGCCAGGTGCAATGGTGCACACCTGTAATCCCAGTACTTAGGAGGCTGAGACAGGAGGATCGCAGGTTCGAGGCCAGCCTCAGCAACATGGCAAGACCCTCAGCAGCTTAGCGAGACCTTGTTTGAAAAGTAAATAAAAGTTGGGCATGGTGGCACATGCTTGTAATACCAGTACTTGGGAGGCTGAGACAGGAGGATCTGGGTTTGTGACCAGCCACAGCTACTTAGTGAGGCCCTCTGCAACTTAGTGAGACCCTGTTTCAAAATAAAGAATAAAAAAAATAGGGCTGGGGGTATAGCTTGGAGGTAGAATGCCCCTGGGTTCAATCCCCAGTACCACAAAAAAAAATAAAATAAAATAAAAAATAAAAGTAAATAAAAAGGGCTGTGGATGTAGCTCGGAGGTAGAATACCCCTGGGCTCAATCCCCAGTACCACAAAAAAGGGGGGGAGTGCTTGAGGTATAGCTTGGAGGTAGAATGTCCCTGGGTTCAATCCCTAGTACAAAAAAAGAGAAGGAGGAGGAGGAAGATGAAGAGGAGGAGGAGGAGGAATGATTTAAATTCAAGGAACTCAAAGATCTTACCCTCTTTTTTGAAAAAGCCTACTTCTAAACCGGGACAGAGAGTAAAAACCCCATCAGGTCAGCAGGTTGGAACCTCGAGCCCCCATTTCCAATGCACCCCTTGTCTAATTGTCCCCACCCAGCTCTGATCTTCCTACCTGTGCTGTTTCGTTTTGCATCTGTGGCCGCAGTACTTTTTATAGATATTTTCATACTGTATATACATTTTGTGTATTGACATAGGAATAGACAGGCACAAGCACACACACACAGCTTCATATCTTTCTTTGTAACTACGTGGGAGGCTGGGAGGGAGTAGTGGCTATGCCTTGCACCTGTCACCCTATTTTCCATGGTCCACCCATCTGCGCCCCAGGTTCCCCACCCCAGCATCAGGCCTGGCCTGTCGCTTTCGCAGGGTCTCAAGAAGGGCTGGCGAGCCAAACAGGAAGTGAGCGATCTACTCCACTGACGTTGTATTTTCCTCATCCTTGAGAGGTAGCTTCTGTGTGCGTGCGTATGTGTGCATGCAGGTGTGCGTGCGTGCATGCATGTGTACTAGTGAGGATTAAACCCAAGGGCATTCTACCTCCGAGCTACACCTCCAGCTCTTCTTTTATTCAGGGTCTGGTAGGTTGCCGAGAGTCTCCCTAAAGTTGCTGAGGCTGTCCTCGAACCTGTGAGCCTCCTGTCCCAGCCCCCCAATACTGGGATGACGGGCGTGCACACCGCACATCCCTCCATCCACTTCACACTCAACCTTGGCCAAGCCCCACAGAGCTCTTCAAATCCTTTCACCTACACGGTCTCTTCCATTCTCACCATCCTGAAGTGGGAAGCAGCGTGATTTTCCCATCTGAGAGCCCGAGTGGTCGCTGACTTGTAACTTCCGCTCGACATTTCCTGTTTGCCTGGAAGCTGCTCTCCCGTTTCCCACCCTGCTGTCTTCCCAGGAGATCAGCCTGCACTGCGCATCAACACCTCCCTTGCCCTCTGGCTCCCAGGTCCATGTGGCCAGTGAAAGGCCCTCTCCCCGGCTTCCTGGCCGAGTCATGGCTCCCGTACTGGTGTCCCTGAGACCTGTACCGCCCCTGTTGATTTCCTGGCCCGCACCTTTGTGAAGACCTAGTCCCCTGAGTCTCCTCAGCTGCCCATGGCAAGGGCACCATCCAGCTTGCTGGGATTCCGAGTGACATATGTCAGTCCGGTTCCCACCTCCCAGCTCTTACTCCACCCCGTGGGCCCTGGCTCTGAACACTCGCTATTCCTGACACCACGTCAGAGCAGAGTGCGTCCTCCTCCGCCAGCCTCCTCTCGAGAGCACACCGTGTCCTCCAGTCCGGTCTGCTGGGCGCTGCCGGCCAGGCTGGCACACGGGCGTCTGTACCTGCAGCAGCTGGAGCTTTCGCTCAGTAAACAAGTTGCCCAGCTGCTGGAACATTAGTGGAAGCAAGACAATGACTCATCAGAGGAGCTGCAGTCACTTGACCCCTGTGACTCAGACAGACTCTTGTCAACAGGGCACCAGCTGAATAAGAACTGCAAAAGCCAACGCCTCGCCTCCCCCCGGCTCCCAGCAAGCAAGGAGTTAAAAAGCACTGGCGAGTCTGCTTGGCCCCCCAATATTCTGTCCTAAACGCCCTCCCTCCGGGCTGCCTGTGTTCTCCCTCTCTCCTCTCTACCCCACCCTCACCTCACGAAAGCAGATTGCTAAAAATGCACCAGATAGAGGTGCACGAGCGGGTAAACGCCCCAGATAGAGGTGCACGAGCGGATAAACGCGCCAGATAGAGGTGCACGGGCGGATAAACGCACCAGATAGAGGTGCACGAGCGGGTAAATGCGCCAGATAGAGGTGCACGGGCGGGTAAACGCGCCAGATAGAGGTGCACGGGCGGATAAACGCGCCAGATAGAGGTGCACGGGCGGGTAAACGCGCCAGATAGAGGTGCACGGGCGGATAAACGCGCCAGATAGAGGTGCACGGGCAGGTAAACGCGCCAGATAGAGGTGCACGGGCAGGTAAACGCGCCAGATAGAGGTGCACGAGCGGGTGCACACACTCACAGCCTCCAGCCAGCCGTGTGCCTTCCCACTGTCATGTCACAAGAAACTCAATTTGAGAGGCCAGAACCCTCAGCTTCTGGTCCATTCTCTCCCCGAGTTCCTTTCTCCTCTTGCTTGAAGCGCCTTCTGTTTTTGTAAGTTTAAAGCCTGCACTGCTGACCCGGCCTTGCAAGGGTTTTAGTAGAATAGACAGGCAACGTGTTCCATGAGATGACATTGAGCTACGGCCTCGGTTGTCCCATTCAGTTGTCTTCATAGCCAGGGTAGACTGTGCTGGTTGTTTGTTTTTGTTTGTTTTTGTTTGTTTGTTTGTTTGTTTGTTTGTTTGTTTGTTTTAAACAAACGAGGACAGGCTAAGATAAAGGAAGTGATTAGCTATGGACACAGAGTTAATGATGTAAAAGGAATTTGAATCCAGGTCTGCCTATCCCTCAAGTCCACACTCTCAAACATTATCCTACTTCTGTGTATTTTATTCGTGTAATTTTCAAAATTCAGGGTTCTTCAACTCCAGATAAAGAATTCTCAGCCGGGTGTGGTGGCGCTCGTAATCCCAGTACTTTGGGAGGCAGAGACCGGAGGATCCGGGTTCGCGGCCAGCCTCAGCTCTCTCTGTCTCTCTCTCTCTCTCTCTACTTAGTGAGGCCCTCCACAACTTCGTGAGACCCAGTTTCAAAATAAAGTATAAAAAATAGGGCCAGGGGTGTAGTTCAGAGGTAGAACACCTCTGGGTTCAAACCCCGGTACCGCAAAAAAAAAAGAATTCTCAAAAGAAAGAAAAATATGCTTTATTATATTTTAATATGTTATTATATTATAAGGGGAAAGAAGAAAGAAGAAGGGAAGAGAAGAGAGAAGGAGAGAGAGAAGAGAGGAAGGGGAAAGAGGAGAGAGGAGAGAAGAAACTAAGATATGCCTTATTATATATATATATATATTTTTTTTTTTTTTGCGGTACCGGGGATTGAACCCAGGGGCGTTCTACCTCCGCACTACACCCCCGGCCCTATTTTTTATACTTTTGAAACCAGGTCTCACGAAGTTGCGGAGGGCCTCACTAAGGGGAGAGAGAGAGAGAGAGAGCGCTGAGGCTGGCCGCGAATCCGGATCCTCCGGTCTCCGCCTCCCAAAGTACTGGGATTACAAGCGTGCGCTACCATGCCCAGCTAGCGCCTTATTATATTTTAATATGTTATTATATTATAAAGGGAAAGAAGAAAGAAGAAGGGAGATAGGAGAGAAGGAGAAAGAGAAGAGAAGAAGGGGAAAGAGGAGAGAGGACAGAAGAAAGTAAGATATGCTTTATTATATTTTAATATGTTGTTATAAGGGGAAAGAGAAAAAGGAAGGGGAGAGAGGAGAGGGGGGAAAAGAGGGGAGAGAGGAAGGAGAAAAGGAAAAGAGGAGGGAGATGGAAGAAAGAAAGGAGGGGATTCTGCCCTATTATATTTTGCAACTAAGCTTAGCACCCATCTATTGAGCACATACTATGCACTAGGTACTATACAAGGTACTAGGTGCACACAGTTGAGAAAGGAAAGCCCTCCCAAACTCATTAGAGGAGCAGCTTCTGGATTTCTCTGAAGGACCCTGGTTTCCCTTTGGCTTTGGGATTATGTAAAAATGAATTTTTCCCTTGGTGTACCTCTTCATAAAGGCTGAGGGGTTTCTGCTTCTTAGTTCAACTACCACAACTAAGACCAGAATAGCGAACAGTTATGTCTGTATTTTAGGGGGGAAAGAAAGTACAAGGGAAGGGAAGGATCGATACACTGGCCCAATGTTGATTTAGGAACTGTTTCCAGAAGTCCATGGCATAGAAGTCACAGCACCTACAGAGCAGAACTCAATCAACAAACATCTCTTGAACATGTAAGAGCAACAAACAGTAGCAGGCATAGTGACGTAGGCCTGTCATCCCAGTACTTGGGAGGCTGAGACAGGAGGATCCAGGTTCACGGCCAGCCTCAGAAACTTAGTGAGGCCCTCTGCGACTTAGTGAGACCCTGTTTCAAAATAAAGAATAAAGTAGGGCTGGAGGTGTAGCTCAGAGGTAAAATGCTCCTGGGTTCCATCCCCAGTACCGCAAAAAAAAAAAAGAGAGAGCTACAAACAGCGCTAAGGGCTCATAGTCTAATTGGTAGAAAGACAAGTAAATCAACAGTTACAGCTCAGTGGGAGAACACATGTTATTATATTATAAGGGGAGAGAAGAAAGAGGAAGAGAAAGAAGAGAGAAAGGGGAAAGAGGAGAGAGGAGTTATCATACCATCCCATGTGGAAACAAGAGAGGGGACTCTCATGAATAGGGGTAACAGGGAGTGGAGTGGGGGTCAACAGGAAGAAAGTGATATTTGAGTCAAGACCTGAGGTAAAGCGAAAGGAAACAAGGGGGGGGGAGGTTGGAGGGGAATTCCGGAAGACACCTGAGCTATGCAAAGGAACGAGACCTCAGGCCTGTGAGGGGGACCCACTGAACACAGTTCTGAAGTTCACACCATTAAAAGCACCTGGGAATTCTTTTAAGTGTGTGTGTGCATGTGTGTGTGTGTGTGTGTGTGTTACTGGAGATTGAACGCAGGGGCATTGTACCTCTGACCTACACCCGCAGGCCTATTTTTTTTTGTTGTTGTTGTTTTGAAAGAGGATCTCACTAGATTGCTCAGAGTCTCACTAAGTTGCTGAGACTGGCCTTGAACCTGCGATCCTCCTGTCCCAGTTTCCCAAGTACTAGGATTACAGGCATGCACCACTGCACCTGGCTTTAATTTAATGCTTTTAAATAGGCAATACAGTCATGATTCAAAAAATAAATCATGTAAGAGAATCCATTAAACCACATAAAGGGAATCCAATGAAAACTCCTGTTCCCATGCCCCATCTCCGTCCTCCCCACACCACATTCCCATTGGCATCCTGTAGCAACCAGTTATAACGGCGGCGCTGTGTATCTCCTCCCGCCGCATCTTGATGCAAATTCAAGCCAGTGCAGCTATCTCCACACACATGATCCAAGCTTTCCTGAAGATGTCCGCCACTTTCACTACGCTAAAGCTTTGTGCAGCTTGAGAAATGTAAAATATGCATTTTAACATTCAAAAATAACGATTTTCTGGGATTATCATTACTCTTCCTGAATGGAGTGCCTCCGAGGTACCATTACATGTAATGGGCACAACTCTACTCTCTAGGTGAAGAGAATGGAGCCTTGGAAAGGTCAAGCAGTTGCCAAGCGAGTGGCAGGACCAGGAGGAGGACCCCTGCCAGAACCCTGTTTCAGAGCCTATGGTTAGACATAGACTATCCCCTGAAGAGCTCATGGATTCATGTTCAGAGTTGATGTAATTAAGTCATGAGGGTTATAGTCTCATTAGTACATAAATCCACTGTAATGGATTTACTGGGTGGTAACCTAGGCAGGTGGGGTGTGGCTAGAGAAGGTGGGTCCCTGGGGGTGTGGACTTGGGACTGTGCTTTGTCTTTGAATCCCCTTGCTTTCCAGCTCTCTTGCTTCCAGCCTCCATGATGTGAGAGCAGAGCCCTTTCTCTCTCTCTCTCTCTCTCTCTCTCTCGCTCTCTCACTCTCTCACTCTCTCTTGCTCTCTCGCTCTCTCTCTGCTTCTAGCCACCATGCCCCGAGCTCCGCAGACCCCAACCTCACATGGACCAAACTCAAAATCTCCAAAAACTGTGAGCAAATAAATCTCCTTCCTCCAAGTAGTGTGGTCAATTGTTTTTGACCAAGACACAGGGAGACAGCCCTACCGTCCACCTCAGTATTGAAGCTGGAAACCCGAGTCTTCCTCATTGTTCACATGCACTTGGTCACAAGTCTCAGTGATTCAAATCCATTCTTGTCTTTCAGACCCATGCCCTCCCGTCCACCACCTCCACTGGGTCCCTCTGTGGCCCCATCATCTCTTGACTGGTCAGCAACATCAGCTTTTTAGGTCTCTCTCTAGGCTTATGTCACCTCCAATCTCCTCTCTGTTCTGCTGCTAGAATGATCTTTCTCATACACAGATCTATGGGGTCTCTCTACCTCAAAATCCTTCCGTGACTCAACTGCTAAGAGTATGAAACCTAACCACCTTGCACAGTCAGCCCCAGACACATTTCCTGATATTGCCACCACACACCTAATGCCACTGAAAAATCAAACCACACTAAGTTTGTGGATTCCGACTAAGACAATACCTATACTAAACCAGTCACCTTATGGTAACTAATGATTTGTGTGTGTTTCTTTATAGTAATCTTTACATTCTTACAAAGAAAAAACTATTTAAACCACTTTCCTTCTTATTTCATTTTCAACCCTCATATGGTACCTATCACATGCTAAGACTTTAACATGTATTTTTTAGTGTTTATTATATGGATGATTCCAAATCCTAAGCTCTTTTCATTCATTATTGTAGAATATCATATTGCCACAGGTATGGGTTCACAAGGTACATACACTTGAAGAGAATTACTTAGATTCTGGGCACATGATTCAATCTGGGTGGGAGTGAAGGAGGCTTCCGTAGGACCCTGAGTTATTATGAGGACATAGTGAGGCTGCAGGACAAGGACCCAGTGACCCTGAAATGAAAGAAGCAAGGTCACAAAGGCAAATTTTATCTGCTTCCTACTTTTGCCTTCAGTGGGTCCAGATTCAAACAGATGTACATGAACTTTAGGTTTAATAGTCTTTACTCATAATCATAAATGACCAGTCTTATGCTACTTTTTATTTATAAATTATATCATGTGTGTCTATATCTAAATATGAAATATACTCAAAATAAAAAAAATTTTAAAGATATGAAAATCAATTGAAACAGAATTTCTAATACTGTCTTTCTACACGTCAATGGGTCGCCCCAGGTCTGGAGGCTCCTCTCCATCAAATGAGCATCTTTCAGCATTCTCAGGGACCTGGTTTGGAGAGATATCCAACTTTAAACGTTAAAGAAATGTCTAGTGAGGTCTCGCCAGGCACTGTGGGAGACCATTTCACCCGCTTTTCTCATTTCATCCTGCCACTACCCTCATAAGATAGGCATTGTGAATGCCAAATGCGGATAATGTAGTTTCAATGTCTTCCCCAAAGTTCCTGTATTGGAAATTTAACCTCCAATGCAATAGTATGGAGAGGTGGGAACATCAAGAAGTGACTGGGTCATCGTCATGGGTGGATTAGTGTTGTTATCGTGGAGTGGGCTGGTCAGCACATGGAGTGGTTCTCTGATACAAAGATGAATGGCCTCCTGCCTTCTTGTTGTCTTGAGTGCTCTTGCCGTTTCATCTTCCGCCATGGGATGACAGGGCAAGAAGACCCTTCCCAGACAAGATGACACTGCCGTACTCTTGGCCTTCTCAACCTCCAGAACTGCGAGCCAAATAATTATCTATTGTTTATAAATTACCCCATCCATCATATTCTGTTATAGCAATATGAAACAGACTAATAAAATTGGTACCAAGAGTGGGGTTGCTGTAATGCTAGAGCAACTTTGGAATAATGATGCTGCTTTGGAACTGAGTAATGGATAGAGGCTAGAAGAATTTGGAGGCATAGGCTAGCAAAAGCCTAGATTGTCATAAATGGAGTGTTCAGGGTGATTCCGATGAGGGCTCAGAAGAAGAGCTGTAAGTCTAGAAGTCCTTAGGGATCACTTAAGTGGTCATGATCATAACGTTAGTAGAAATATGGGAATTAAAGGCCATTATGATGAATGTCAGATAATTGGAAGGAGGACTAAGGTAGTGGAAATGAGTACAGGCCATCTTTGTTATAAAGTGGCAAGGAACTTGGTAGAATTGTGTCCGCACCCTGGAGTTTCAGGGAAGGTGAATATCTGGCAGAAGAAATGTCTACGCAAAACTTCAACCACACATGGTAAGCCATGAGAGGATAGAAATGATTGGAAGACAGAACTTTTAATTAAGAGGGAAACAATGCAGAACGATAGGGAGTCATGCAGCCTGGCCAAGCAGAGAGTGAAAAGTCATGCTTAGGAGAATAAACCAAGGGTGTGGCCAAGTGACCCTTTGCTAAAGAGATTGCTATGGATAGAACGGGGACAGGTGCTCCTCATCAAGACCATGGAAGAAAGACCCTGAAGGCATTTCTGGGATTTGAAGAGTGGGAATGGAGCAGCCTGACCCTCCAATCAGAGACCCAGAGTACAACCTTGAGTACAAGGGTTCCAGAGAAGCATCCTCATGACCTCAGTATTCATTCCCCCGAACTGCTCGATCCTTGACACAGCACTCCTTGGATGCCCTGGCTGTGGCTTGAGTGGCCCAGGATTGGCCAGGCCCCTGCCCTAGAGGGCACACACAGCAAGCCTTGGCTATGTCCATATGGTGCTAAATCTGCAGAATGCAAGGGCTCCGGAGGTATGGCTGCTTCCACAAGGACTACAGAGGATGCTGCAGTCTGGAGGCCCCAGCAAAAACCTGCCACAGGGGTGGAGCCACTGCAGAGAGTCTCTGCCAAGGCGATGCCTACTGGAGACTCCAAAACTGTAGCTCCCAGCTGCAACATCAGCCCAGGATTGCTGTAGTCATGATGCTGCGCACTGAGAAAGCTCAACTATGGGCTGAGCCCAACACAAAACAGACTAAGACAGAGAAGGGTTATTAATATCAATTACAGACCAGGAGACTGCAGGTCAGTGAGAGTCATATAACTTGCCTGATGTCTCATGGATAGGAAGTGGTGAGCCAGGCATGGTGGCACATGCCTGTAATCCCAATACTTGGGAGGCTGAGACAGGAGGATCACAGGCTCGAGGCCTGCCTCAGCCACCAAAGAGACCCTCAGCAACTTGGTGAGATCCTGTTTCAAAATAAAAAGGGCTGGGGTGTAGCTCAGAGTTAGAATGCCTCTGGGTTCAATCCCCAGTATCAAAAAAATAAAATAAACAGATAGTAAATGGTGAAAAAGGTCAGGTGTAGTGGCCCACACCAGTAATTCCAGTACTTGGGAGGCTGAACAGGAGGATGGCAGGTTCAAGGTCAGCTTCAGCCACCTAGTGAGACCCTATTTCAAAATAAAAAATGAAAAGGGCTGGGAATGTAGCTTGGAAGTGGAATTCCCCAGGTTCGATCCCTTGTACCAAAAAGAAAGAAAGAAAGAAAAAGTTTAAATCCAGGTCTTTTATGTTTTTCACTATATTATGTATATCAGTTAAGACTATATTTGACTGTACATGACATAAATCAATTACAATGATTAAACTAAATAGTAGCTTTTTAAATTTTTTCTTACAACAAAAATTCCCCATGTATGGAACCCAGGCTGGGGAGGAGGCTGTACCGTAGTACCAGGAACGTGGATTCCTTCTCTTTTTCTGTCCCGCCATCTTTGGCAAGTGGTTTTGTCACACAATGGCTATCTTGCCTCCAGGTACCACAGCCACTGTTCCTAGCAAAAAATATAAATGGGAGAAAGTACAAAAGGCAAAAGATAAAGGCTGCAAAGACTGGTGACTCAGCCTCATTCACCACACATCTGCAGAAGCCCCAGATGGCAACCCCATCCCTCTGCATCACATTGGTCAGAACCCTGCCACCAGGCCACCGAGAGCTGCAAGTGTAGCTACTTTAAACTGGGCAAAAGTGGGGTGATACTGGATTTCTCTTAGAAAATACAGAATGGATTAGAGGAAGGCAACAAGGAACATCTGCCACGTTACTTCTGCCTTACCCACAGAACTTCCAAACCCTGCCGCTGCTGTACAAACTATGACAGTCTTAGCACACCCAGAGGAGGATACTTCCAAGTCATACAGTCTGTATCTCCAAGATACACACTTGCAAGAACCCGGTCCAGCCCATTGTGACCAGGTGCTTCTCTAGCATCTACTAAAACTTTAACAAAGGGGAAGCTCACATTTTTTTCTTTTTTCTTGGGTGACACTGGGGATTGAACCCAGGGGCATTCTACCTCTGAGCTATACCCCCAGCCCTATTTTATTTTTTATTTTACAACAGAGTCTCACTAAGTTGCTGAGGGCCTTGCTAAGTTGCTGAGGCTGGCCTTGAACCTGTGATGCTCCTGTCTCAGCCTCCCAAGTACTGGGATTAAAGATATGCGCCATCACACCCAACAGAAGCTCGCAATTGTACTTGAGGTCTATTCTACTTGAAAGAGGCTTTAATTGTTGGGATTTCTATTCTACATATCTGTCTCAGTCAGCATTCTCACTGACCACACAACTTAGAGGAAGGAAGATTTATTTGCTCACAGTTTCTTGAAGATTTCAGGTATAGTCCATGTGAAGCCGGGATCTGCGGAGCTCAGGGCATGGCAGCAGGAAGCAGAGAGTGAGAGAGAGAGCAAGAAAGAGAGAGAAAGAGAGAGAGAGAGAAAGAGAGAGGGCTCTGCTCTCACATCATGGAGGCTGGAATCAAGAAGGAACAAACAAGCAAGGGGAGTCAAAGACACAAGCACAGTCCCTAAGGCCACGCCCCCAGGGACCCACCTTCTCCAGCCACACCCCACCTGCCTAGGTTGCCACCCTGTAAATCCATTACAATGGATTAATCCACTGATGAGATTACAACCCTTGTGACTTAATTATATCAACCCTGAACATTAATGCATGAGCTCTTCGGGGGACATTCTACATCTAACCATAACAATACCACATGTCACATTATCACTATGCCACATATCACGTATCAACAATATCACGTTTACATTAGCTCCTTAGGAAGGGGGGGCTGTTGCATTCGTCTCTGTACCTGGCACAGCTGCTACAAAGAGGTGATTCAAAAAAAGATTCAAGGAATAAATGGAGAAATTTCTTTTTCATGTTGAGATTAAATGATTCTTCTAGTCATTAAAAGAAAATATTTCTTTCTCTCCCAGGTTCATCCCATTCAACTTTGCTGTTGTGTTCAGTTAATAAGCAATATGAAAAGTGAAATATTAGGGTCACATCCCAGGAGATGGCCAGGATGCAGAAAAGCCCCTGCAGAGCTCTGGAAATAAGCAGGGATCGGGAAGCAGCGCGCACGCTTCAGAGAACGGCTGTGATCTTGACCCATGCTACTGAGAAGAAATGGGGCTCCCGCAGGGCCGTCTCCAACCCCAAATTCACCATTCCCTCTACAGTCTTCCAATCTGTGTTTCTATCGCTGTCTTTGATAAGTTTTTGCAGCCATGGCCCAGGGAATCAAAGAAAATGGTGACTGGGTGTGGTGGTGCACACCTGTAATCCCAGTACTTAGGAGGCTAAGAAAGGAGGATCGCAGGTTCAAGGCCAACCTCAGCAATTTAGTGAGACCCTCAGCAACTTAGTGAGGCTCCTTTTCAAAAAAAAAAAAGGGCTGGGGGTGTAGCTCAGAAGTAGAACACCTCTCGGTTCCATCCCCAATAAAAACAAAAACAAACACACACACACACACACACACACACACACACACACACACATACACGCATGCACGCGCAATTTTTAGAGGAACAAAGTGGAGCTGTAAATTCACGAGGTTCTGGTGCACGATCGGCCCCTAGCGGTTGAGAGCAGAGCTCCACTCAGGCAAGAGGAGATCAACCTCTCTGGTTGCTCAGCGGTGGAGAGAGGACGGTAGTATTCCCACCTTCAGGACTTCATCTAATCCTAGCCACCTCCCAGGGCCCCGCCAATCAAGATCACTAACAGAAGAACTGGGTGTGAGGCTTCCAATGCCTGAACTTTAGGAGACGCATTCAAACCATAACGCCATCCCTCTGTCACGTAGTCACAGCACACCGGGAATGTGTCCAACACCTTAAAATCTGCAGAGATTTAAGACCTGGTCTAATGCTCCCCAAGCCCCACGCCTTCCACTCTAGTCAGGGACTGAGAAGAAGAAGAAAAAATCAATATACAATTCACTGTAAAATCAGGTAGTAGAAGTTGTAAATACTAAAGGCACTTAGAGAAAAGGTAAATGCAGGAAGTCTCAAATAAGGGAAGCTTTTATGGAAAAGCTTCAACCGGAACAAGAAAGATGTACTGCAAGCTGGGCGTGGTGGCGCACGCTTGTAATCCCAGTACTTGGGAGGCTGAGACCGGAGGATCTGGGTTCGTGGCCAGCCTCAGCTCCTTAGTGAGGCCCTCTGCTACTTAGTGAGACCCGGTTTCAAAATAAAGAATAAAAAATAGGGCTGAGGGTGTAGCTTGGAGGTAGAACGCCCCTGGGTTCAATCCCTGGTACCGCAAAAAAATAAAAAGAAGGATGTACTGCAAAAATAATGAGAACGTTAGGACTAATAATAGATACCCCTAATGTATTAGTGTGCCAGGCACTCACGTACATAATCGCTAAGAATCTTCAAAGTAACAGCCCTGGAGGGCAGATACTTACAGTCTCACTTTAAAGATAAAGAAACTGAGAGTCAAAGAGGTTACATAGGCCGGTGGCATAGGCCTGTCATCCCAGTACTAGGGAGGCTGACGCAGGAAGATGGCAGGTTTGAGGCCAGCCTCAGCAACGTAGTGGGACCCTGTTTCAAAATAAAAAATAGGCCGGGCGTGGTGGCGCACGCTTGTAATCCCAGTACTTTGGGAGGCGGAGACCAGAGGATCTGGGTTTACGGCCAGCCTCAGCTCTCTCTCTCTCTCTCTTTCTCTCTCCCTTTCTCCCTGTCTCTCTCTCTCTCCTTAGTGAGGCCCTCCGCAACTTCGTGAGACCCGGTTTCAAAATAAAGGATAAAAAATAGGGCCGGGGGTGTAGCACGGAGGTAGAACGCCCCTGGGTTCAATCCCCGGTACCGCAAAAAAATAAAATAAAATAAAATAAAATAAATAAATAAATAAAAAATAAAACAGGGCTGGAGTATACAGCTCAACGGTAGAGCAACCCTGGGTTCAATCTCCAGTAACACACACACGCACACAGACACACACACACACACACACACACACACACACACATACACACCCGAGGTTAAGTGGTTTTCCCAGTCACAAAACTTGTGTTTGATCCAGGATTCAAAATGAGGTTATTTTAAGGTCAAAATTGGTGTTTGTTCTGCTACCTGGGTTTGTTTGTTTTACTAATGACAGGTAAAAATAAGAGCTAAAACGAATGTAGCGAGGCTCTGGTACTTTGGCCTCTTGAGTGTTTTGCAGCCACCAACATCCTCAGGAAGAGAACAGGAGCAGTGACACGGGTGGTCCTCAGCTGGCGACACTGAGAGAGACCAGAGCAGGAGGTCGAGAAGCCATGCTACACACCAAGACTGTTCAGCCATGCTGAGCACCAACATGGCGCCTCCAAAGGACACACGAATTCTCCAAGACATGGTCCTTGTAAGGGACTTCCTGTGCAAATAGAAATGTGTCATTATTAGTCATGTGACCCCATTTGTACCCACAGACAAGTGGAAATGAGGAAATCTGGGATACATCCACTAGAAAAAGATCTTATCAGGAGGAGTAAGCTAAACCGATTATCTCTGAGCAGTGTTATCTCTAAAGATAAGAATCTAAGACCTTACATTAGGAAACTACAGCCGGGTGTGGTGGCACATGCTTGTAATCCCAGTACTTGGGAGCCTGAGACAGGAGGATCGCAGGTTCGCAGCCAGCCTCAGCTACTTAGTGAGG